>APFE031432436.1:14852-36353 GCA_000404065.3 Pinus taeda | reverse complement strand
ACATATATATATATATATATATATATATATAGATTCACATCAAAAAATCAAGCGAATGAATTTTTCATTAATAAATGCAATGAAGCAACCCATTATGGGACTACCACGTTCCACCCGACCATAAATTGGCTAAGCCAAGTCTCTCTTCAACCAATCACCCCCATTCCATATTCCAAGAATGAATGTAGGACTCATAGAACACATAAGAAAAACATGAATCAATGTGGATTCCATTAGAGTTCTCTGCCTACACCATAAGGAATTTGAGTGCCCCCTAGTCTCTCAGGTTTTACCGTGCATCCGCAATCTGATCCAGGGATCACTAGGCCATACACCAAGACATACTCTCCAGGCTTTACCATGTATTCCATCCTAGAATCACCAAGCCCAACAGAGAGAAAATCCACCTCTTGGCTTTACCACATATCTCGCCATTCACCGGCAAGGATTCCTAGGCCCACCGAGGCACACAATATGGCTTTACCGCAACCCACAGTCTAGTTCACAGGTTACTAGTCTAGCGGCTTCATGCATCCTCAGTCTTTTTCGGGGACCACTACCACCATCTTTTTTTCAATTCATAGATCCACCTCACTCAGATTTGAATCCAATCCAACCATCCCCCACACTACACATGAGAGAAACCATCTCATCAAAGCTATTAGCAAATGGAAAGGCTAGGCTGAAAATACTGTCACACCTGGTAAAACCCATGCCATGGTAGAAAAAGAAACACATGCAATCCCATGCATGCCAAATCTAGCAAGGAAAGTACACATGCAATATCATGCATGCCAAATATAGCAAGGAAAATACACATGCAAGTTGATACCTACAATGAAGCCTATTGTAGCTGCTTGATCCTGGCTTTCCCTACTTGATCCTTGCTTCCTCTTGCCTTTCTTGCTCCAATGCCAAAGTGCTCCAAGAAAACTCTAAATGTTCACGAGTATGAGAGAGAGAATAATGAGAGAGATTCAAATCTAAACTGACCAAGTCTTCACACTGAAAAGGTAGAAGCTTGCCAACTAATCCTCAAAAGCGTTTTTATGAATGAGGCTTCTATTTTCCTCATTTTCCATTATTTTTCTTGCTTTTCCTCCTCACATTTAACATGTGACATTTCACCTCCTTTTTCTCCTAATTTCCACTATTTTCCTTCATTTTCCTCCTCACATGCAAAATGTGACCTTTCACGTTCCTCTTCTCCTAATTTCCATTATTTTCATAAATAAATGTTCCAAAATACCTTTTCTCTTGTTTAATACCTTAACCGATGCCTTTGCCAATTTCCTTAGCCATAAACAACCAAATGAACACCCCCTAGGATGTCCCGCCCACCATTCAGTTTGGAATACATGTCCCATCATCTGTGGTAATTATATACTTTTACATGGAATTTTCACCAGGGTTGTTATAGTCATGGTTGCAGAGGGAGGAGGGGGCACTAGCTGACAACCTTATGGTGATCATTTTCTCCTTTCTAACCTGCTAATTGAAAGTCGCAGGAACATTTCATAGGCCAAAAGGAAGGACCCTATAGGAAAAAGTACCCCAAGGACAGGTGAATGTGATCTTATCCTGGTCTTCTGGGAAGATGTGGATTTGGTTGTACCCACTGAATCCATCTAGGAAAGAGAAAACTTCTTCCCTACCAAGCCATCTAGAACTTGGACAATGAAGGGTGGGGGAAAATGATCCTTCTTTGTGGCTTTGTTCAACTCCGTGTAATCAACATAAATCCTCCACTTACCATTTTTCTTGGGAACTAACACTAAAGGAGAGACCCACTCACTATTAGAGATAGGATAAATGAATCTTGCATCTAGTAGTTTTTGTAATTCTTCTTTGAATATATATTTAAGTGCTGGATTCATCCTCCTTTATGGTTGTCGAACCAACTTGCAACTTCTTTGATGAATATGTGGTGAGTACACACTGAGGGGTGTACTCCCTTCATTTCCTTGTAACTCCAAGAGAAAGCTTCTAGGTTTTGTCTCAACATGTTGCATCAACTTTCCTCTTCGAGAGTAGAAAGAGATGGATTAATTTTCAAAGTTTTCTTTGGGCCAAATTCTATGGTTTTGACACAGAGTGGGATGGAATCGGCCAAGCATAAGTCAATTGGATGATTTTTCTAGGTTTCCCTTAGTTCTTCTTCTAATGGTAACAAACTAGCAGTTGGAATTTGGAGCAGGCGTTCAATTAAGTCATCCTCATCTTGCTTTCCTCCTCCTATGGTTGCTTCCAAGGGATAAAGTTGGGTGGAACAAACCTCATCTTCTTCCTCCTCCTCCAACCATAAAGGTAAATGAGGCTCTAGAGAAGGTTGAGAAGGAGGGTATAGGACTAACTATTTGGACATATGCCCATTCTTGATGGTCATATTCCCCACTCTATAGCTAATGTAAGCATCGGTTGTGGCCAACCATGGCCTCTGAAGGATGAGAGGGTAACCAGTAATCTTAGCCTTAGGTTGGAGAACTAGAAAATCTGCAAGGTACTCCCAAGAGTCAATGGATGCCATCACATCCTCCACAATTCCCTTAGGGGTGACTGTGCAACGGTCTGCAAGTTGCAAAACTATTTTGTTCTTCCTCAATGACCCTTGGAGGTTGAGCTTGAGCATGGTGTCCTTGGTCATCACATTAATGGCAGCCCCAAGATCAATCAAAGTGTCTAGGACAATGATGCCATTGATGTGAACATCTACTATAGGGTTTCCGAGGTCCAAATATTTTGGACATATTACCTACCCCAGAATTAAGTCGAACAATTGCCTAATGACAATAATGGTAGGGAAATCCCTTTTTCTTCTTCCTGGATGCTTAAAGAATTTATCCTTAATAAACTTATTGTAAAAGGGAACATCTTTTATTGCCTGAAAAAGGGGGATCCTTACACATAGATTTTTCAATTCTCCCATAAGTTCAGTTTCTTCTAGGGTAGGCTGGAGTGGTTGGGCTAATCTCTAAGGAAAGGGTGGATTTAATTTAAGGTTGCTTTCCTCTCTTTCATCCTCAACCTTCCTATGTGGAGAGGGAGATTGGTTATCGGGAGAATTCTCCTAGATCTTAGATTTATCTCTTAGATTTCTACAAGATAAGCTGGGTATGATGTCTCTCTATTGTATACTTGTTGAGCCTACTTATTTTTAGGGTTCAGATTTGGTTGGGTAGGCATCTGGGGTTGCTTGGGTTGAGCAGAGTATAGGATTTGTGGTTGGGTAGGTTGTGGAGGAAAAAAAGCTGGAGCGTTGTTGTATTGGGGCTTCCACCCCTGGAGTGGGGTATTCCATTGAGGTTGTGGCAGAACGTAAGGTTGAAATCACTGTTTGGCTAGCTCAGAATGATATTGAGATACATAGGACCAAAGAGGGGGTGTAGACCAATAAGGTATAGTTGTGGTTTGGTTGGGGTTGTAATATGCATGGGATGACCCTTGCATACCCTTCTAGTATGGTCTAGGCCCAGGAGGTCTCCTTTGGTTGATGTCACAAAGCTGCTCAGTTACCCCTTCAGCTCCTTGATATATAGCTTTGAGTTTGGTTAAAGAAGGGCACTTCTCTGTGGAGTGGTTTTCTTCACAGACCGAACAAATCTCAATGCAATTCAATGGACATTTGTTCCTAGGATGCCTCCTGGTGCATCTAGGGCAAAAGATGGCCAAGGCTCTCTCTTCTTCCTCTTACTTCCTTTTGATGTTCATGGTGTCCAATTGCAAGGCAAGGGTTTACAACATCTCACTTTTGAAATCTTCTGGCATATTTCCAATTTTACCCTTGATGGATGAGTTGGAAGATGATGTACTAGCCATACGATGACTACTCCTACCCTTTTTCCTAGATGACCTAAAATGGTTTCTAAAGATAGTCTTAATATCCTCATAGGGTAATTGGTAGATATCTCCTCTTGCTAAAAAATGTAAGGTATCCAGAACATCTGCCCTTACTCCTCTTAGCAATACCAGCTTTAGTGACTTGAGTTCAAGTGTGCACCTAGCCCATCTGTAACTGAGCTGGATTCATTCTTCGTAGTCTTCTAAGGATTCATTCTGGCTCATGGTCATCCTAAAAATATCTTCTTTAGTATCCTTTGACCTATAATAGTCTAGATATTTTTTGTTAAAACCCTATTGCATCTGATCCCAAGTTGTGATGCTATCTCCAGGTAAACCCACGAACCAGTGCAATGTTGCATCCTTGAGGGTAGACGGAAACAGTTTTAACTTTTTCTCATCATCTGTATAGCCATAGGTTCATGATATAATGGAAAATTCCAATAGGAAAGTGTCAAGGTCCTCTATGGTTAGGTCATGGAAATGAGGTGGAGCATAGGCGCTTATATTCTTCATCTTAGTGTCCTCGTTGGATCCCGTGATGGGGAAGGCACCTTCAACTCTCTCTCTATTCCCTCTATCATTTTGATTTTCAGCCATTGGTTCAGTAGGAATGGGTTATTCTTCTTCTTCTTCCCCTCTAGGTTCTTCAAATATGTCAGGTTGCTCACCTAAAGGTTCCTCCAGTTCAGAGCCACCGAAGAAGAGAGGAGGTTGGCTGTTGGATGTAGTGGGGGTATTTGGCAAGAATTTCCCTAAATTGTCCCTATTCCTACGAGGCATGAAAATAAATGTTTTTGGGTTATTTTTTGTAAGAATGTTTTAGCTAGAAAGTACTTTGAAGAAATGGAATTGTAGATTGAATGAAAACCACTGACAGAAAGAAAATTAACTTGCTAAATTGAAATTCTACTTGCAACATGTAAAGGAAAGAAGATAATGAGAACTAAAAGAAAGGAAGGTACTAGATTACTTTTGCAGAAATAAACTAATGGCAGAAAATTCAAGACTAGAAATAGAAGAAAAGAAAGAAGTAATCACATTCTAGTCAAACACCTCCTTGCCAACGGTGCCAAAAAATGATGAGCGCCAATATTGCAGCAAAGATGTTGTAACTCCTGGGCTACAAGCTTTACTTATCAACCTGGGGTTCGTACAAACTTGGAGGTGATAGTGCTATATGCACAGGTAAAAGTAATGGTCCTGCCTATTGTCAATGCTCATCTGGCAAGAGACCCTAGGGGTTCCAAGCCAAACTTCTATGGAGTCAGAAGAAGCTTGATTATTTGAAGGAAGAAAAGCAAATCTATTGTAAGGAGCTACTCTACTGTAGTAATGAAGAAAACAACATGTAATGCTAAATCACACCATATCCTAATTAACCATTTAAATAGTTATCCCAAATAAAATTGGTAAATCAACACTAACCTAGTGCTTCTATCTAATTTACAGAATTAAAGAGCATCAAACCATAGTAATGTGTAAGCAAGGAAACAAAACTAAATCTATTTTCACTTTTTTGGTTCTTTTGGTAAAATCAAGCATGCAATTTAATTGTTCTTGTGGATGTGGCAGGGGGATGGAAGGTGGTTGAGGATGGCTAGAAGGTCTATGGAGTGTTTGTATGGTGTGGAAGGGTCCTAGGAGGCCTTTTATGAAAGGAAATGCCACTAATATCGAATATCAGGTCGAGAATGAACTCGTTGTGTAAACATAAGTGTGCATAACATAAGTGTGCAGTGAATTCAAAGAGAATCCAAGAGAGAGGACAATGCTCAGAGGAGTATTGTGCTGATTAGACGGTATTGGAGTCTAATTGAATAACCAAATCAAAGATCAGGAGTGGCAGCGTTTAAATAATATGTAGAGCAAATTTTGGGAAGGAGTCAAGCAGAAGAGAAATCGAAGATTGAAATCAATGAAGGAACAAGTAATGAAGCAACAGTGCATAGGAACCATTAGATTATTCAGATCAATGAACAAGATTAATGGAATATGAGTGGCAGAGATCTTATTATAGGAGATTAAGTTAATATATGGATGGATCACATCAAGTCATGTGTTGACAGAAGGGTGGAAAACGTGCAAAATGATGGAGGAGTCTTCGTAGGTGGTAAGAAGTATCTCCCGCACCCTAAGAGCTGTAAGCGGTATTCCTAAATTTCACATGATTAGCCTAAGTGGGTGACACGTAGCATGGGAAAATCACTTTTCTTGGGTGCTCTTGATCGGATATCAGTCGTGCAAGAATTCATGCGATATGGCACGATAGTCATTGAACCATGCGGGATTGATCAATAGTGGAGATCAGCCAAACTAGTTGGTGAGCGGGTGACGCGATAACCATTGGATCAAGCGAGACAGATCAATGATGGAGATCGTCCAAGCTAGTTGGCGATTGGGTGACGTGATAATTTTTGGATCAAGTGAGAGAGATCGATGATGGAGATTTTGGAGAAGTCAAACATTGAAATAAATATGTCAGCGATGCGACACATGGTTGACTGTGATTGGTCAGTTTTGTTGTGGATCATATGGTAAGGAAATCCATGGGTATAATCTCATTAAGATGTGATTTATTATCTTTTGCTTAAGCATTTTAGTGTATCTAGGGGAATTTTGATGAAAAGGGACGAAAAAACTAGTGAGGGTGAGGGTGGACCAAGAGATGGTTGAGGTGGATGAGTTGAAAGATGGATGTTAGTGATGAATTCTAGACCTCCCCCTAAAGTACCTGCGATGCTTAAAAAATGTGTGTCTTCAAAGAACTATGCAACGAGATACATTCTCATAAACTATAAAAGCATGAATCAATTGCTCATATTATGCATGAAGAAAGTGCTGAAGGAAATGAGAATATGATTGAGATCTTATTACAGAAAGAGAATGATGGAAAAAGATGAAAATGAAATGAACTAAGTACTAAATCAAGACAACAAACTCCAAAGCTCATGCAAGAACTAGAAATCTGTGTTTTTCGGGTTGTTGAAAGGTCTCTTCCTCAAGTCATGGTCCCAAAGGGAGGAGGTGAGGTCGAGACACTTGTTGACAACCTTATGGTGATCTTTTTCTCCTTACTAACCTACTGATTGAAATAAGGCACAAATGGAAGTAAACTAAAACACAACCAATCTACTCTACGCTGTTGTAAAGGAAATGCAACTATTTAAGAAAATGAACAATTAAACCATGAATCTATGCTAGCATACATCTACAATAAAGAGGATCCTTGGCTACTAGGGTTGGGCCCTAACATAAGAGCTTCAACCCTCTAATTTAACTCAGTGCTAGCTCAAAACAAAACTCATTATTATTATTAAAACCATGGATTAGATAAAAAACTATTACAAGTCTTGCAACTTGAAAATAGAGTAGAGTTTTACAACAAAAATACGAATCTTACTAAGGTCCTAAGCCTCTCTACTTATACATCTGAAGTCTCCAACGACTTCCTTAAAATTAGGGAGGCTCGGTTCCCAAACTCGAGATAAATTGGTTCTTTGACTTTCACTTGCTTGGTTGCCTTCTAGTCCTCATGATTTGGTTGTTTGCACTACAAGCTGATGGAGGAATATTCGAATGATGGGGTAGTAAATGAGGAGGATTTAACTCCTATAATTCCTCCCCCTTGTCCCATTTGAGTTTTGACCAAGGTCTTTGCCAAAATTCCTTATTTTTATCCTTTAATCCTACATTAAATGCACATTAGACCACAAAGCAAAATATCCAACTCTAACTCATCTCATAAACAAAATATAATCAAAAGTATGCAATAAGTTGTGAGAATAGTTGGCTTGACTAAGCTAGGAGGTCAATTAAGGCCCATATAATTACCCAATGATGAGGCTCATCAAAGACTCCATCTAATCCCTCCAAACACACATGTGTCCATACAATAAATTCCTTCTCTCGGTGTGCAATCCTCAAAATAGGTGTTATTGTTAATAGATGTTTAGCGTGTCAAAGCTTTCATGACACTTGGTTGTCCACTCAAATTTTGTCCCTTTTTCTCAAAGTTAGTGGTAGGATAGGCTAGTTTTAAAAATACTTCAATGAACCTCTTGTAGTACCCTATAATCCTCGTGAAGTATTAGACATCTGACACATCCTTAGGTATCTGCTAGTTCAAAATGGCCTTAACCTTTTCCATATCCATAGAAAGTCATTTTTTTGAAATAACATGGCCTAAATATCATATTATGTCCTTGTAAAACTCACATTTACTAAATTTTGCATATAACTAATGTTCTCTCAAAGTTTGTAGTACCGGTCTCAAATTTTCTTCATACCCATCTTTGTTTTTGGAATACACTAAAATGTCATCTATAAATACCAACACAAATTTAGCAAGGTAGTTACTAAGCACACTATTCAATAAACACATATTTTTTTCTTGTGCATTTGTAACACTACAAACTCAGAGTGACCATATCTATTTTGGAAGGTTATTTTGTGAATTTATTTATGATTTATTCTTAACTGGTGATACCTAGTTCTCAAATCAATTTTTGAGAACAATGTTTCCCCTCTTACATGATCAAACAGGTCATCTATGCGAGGCAATAGGGACTTGGTTTTATTGTCAATTTTTTTTTAATCTATGCACATTCTAAATATGCCATCTTTCTTTTTCACAAATAATATTGGGGCTCCCCATGGTGAAACACTGGGTCTAATATAATCTTTATAAAGGAATTCATGTAATTGCATTTTTAGTTATGGTAATTCTGGAATTCTCATTCAATAATTTTCTCTAGACATTGGAGTAGCTCTCAACACTAGATCAATAGGGAAATCTATGTCTGTGTAGGGAGGTAGACCTAAAATCTCTTTCGGAAATATGTTCTTAAATTCCCTGATGATTGAAAATTCATGTAAGTTTTGATTTTTTGTCTTCTACTTATTTTCGTCAACATGAACAAGAAAGAGTTGACAACCTTTTCTTGAATTTCTTTTCAACTTTAATGCTGAAACTTGTCTAACTAAAATAGGCTTTGTTATGCCTTTTATCAGCTGTGTTATTCCTTATTGATTTATACAAATCATTGTTTTCTCTAGGTAGTTAACCACAACTCTTTGTTTTTCTAGCAAATCCACACCTACTAACACATCGTATGAACCTAAAGGAAGTATATTTAACTTTACTTTAGTTGGAAAAATGTTTAAATCTAGTGGACATTGTTTGCACGGCTAATTACCTTTCTTTTTTTGCCCATTTCTAACTATACTAACCATGCATTCTTGAATTTTTTAAGCTTTTAACTTACACTTTTCCATGATTTTGGGGCTAAAATAACTAAGACTAGCCCCTGGTTCAATTAGTACAAAAACAGAATGGTTCAATATTTTACCTCCAATATCAATCATAATAGATTGGTGCTCCACTTGTCTATCTTCCAGTTTTGTACTTATTTTTGGAACGTTTTTTGCAATATCATTATTGTCATCGGTTCATGCATTGATTTTATATTTTGAAGAGACCTCAGGTATGTGGAAAGTCCCTCAACAGGTGCGGTTCTCAACACCCCCAGGACTTTAAAGGTTCTCTTTCTTTAATCTCTCTTGTGTTTTTATTATTTAAATCCATGGGTTTTAACCCGATTTGAGATTGCGTAGGCTAGTTTGCATTATTTCTACTGAACTTCTTTAACTGGTCATCCCTTCACAAAAATTTTAAGATATGCAGGTTTTTGTCCTTTCCCCCCTATAATTTTGTTTATCTCTACCTTGCCATGACTAAGAGCCTTCTCCTCTATTATTAAATTGTTTATAACACAAAATTTCTTTCCTCACTACTTCATCCATATTTTTAGGATTCTCAATCTCAATCCTTTCTTTATAAGAGATACGTAAGCAATTTAAAAATCTCTATTGTAACACCCTCATTCGACATCTACTCAAGTAACCATCCAAGCAGGGTAAATATGTTATGAGAGGCTAGTATAATGGGATACAATCTCCCAAGTCACCTTAAGGAATTGGAATCAATGGAAACACACCACATAGAAATTCCACATCATAAAAAAAACTCTTAGGAGCCATCCCAACTGCTCAGGTAACCAGCCCCTAGGTCCCACTGAATTTTTAGACCAGTAAATCCATGAACGCCCCCTTGATATCGATAAGGGTGCATTTGGGAAGCTCCATATGCTCCTAGATCATGTGTATGCATGCGTCTAAGGACTTCTCTCCTCAAACCTATGCCTTCGAATTTAGAATTTGTGCCACGTTTTCAGGCCCAAAGCCCAAATCATTGCCCAGAATTCAATGGCAAGTTCATAAATGAATTATCAAAATTGAACAATGATACATTTGTAAAAACATCAATAAGGACTAAACTAGACCCCTCCTATCCATGACAAGAATTTCGTTAAACATGTCACAAATATGAAATCTACGAGTTTAAACAACGTATCTGAGCATAGTGGCCTTATTATTATATGAGAATCGCTAAGAAGCATTATTCCATTACATCATTGGTTGCATTCTCATATATTAGGTTATAGATACATTGTTCATTCATTCACAAATCAAAACATGAAGAGATCCATACATCATAACTATCATAATGCATGCTTATAACTAGGATAATAACATTATAAATATCAAGGATACATCAGCCATAGAATCCACATATAAACCATTACATTTACACATAAGATACCATGGAAAGAACCTCCTATTAATGAATGAAAAAGCCAACATGGGATGGGACTGCCACATTCCACTCGACCATAAATTGGCCGAGCCAAATCTCTCTTCAACTAATCACCCCTGTGCCATATTCCGAGCATGAATGTGGGACTCAAACCAAAAGAACCAACTAGGGAATCCCTATGTTAAACGTCCTCACCCTCATTAATAGAAACCAAGCTTTACCGCAATCCACCCTAGATCACTAGGAAAGAATAATAAAGATGTAATAATAGGATTTACCATGATCTCCACCAGATCACTACGCCAAAACAAGCATGGATGCTACCGGATTCCTCCACCTACACCATGAGGAATTTTCCTATCTCCTAGTCTCTCAGGCTTTACCACAAACCACACTGGATCACTAGGCCCTAAACTGAGACTCCGCCCTCTAGGATTTACTGTATATCCTTCCATTTACTGGAAATGATTACTTTGCCTAATAAAGTGTAACCAACCCTAGGCTTTACCGAATATCTCACCATTAATCAATCGAGGATTCTAGGCACACAATACTTGTCTTTACCGAAACCCACAGTTTGGTTTAGGGGTCACTAGGCTAGTGGCTTTCTAACAATGCATAGTATGGTTCAAGGATCACTAGGCCATGTGTTATTTATTTTAGAGGTCCACCTCACTCAACTTTGAATCCATCTAGCAATCCAGATCAACCAAAACATGAGAACTCCATCACACAATGGTTATCTAGAAATGGTAAGGCTAGGCTAAAAACATTGTCACACCTATCAAACCCATGCCATGACAGCAAATAACAACATGCAATACCATGCATTCCAAATATAGAAATGAAACAAACATGAAAATTGGTACCTATAAAGAATCCTATTATAGTTGCTTGATCCTACTCTTCCTTGCTTTCTCCTTCCTTCCTCTTGCCTTATTTTCCTTCCTTGATCCAATGCCAAAGTACTCCAAGAAAACTCTAAGTGTCTAAAAGTGAGAGAGAGAATAATGAGAGAGCTCCAAAATTGAACTAACAAAAGGTACCAACTGATCCTCAAAAGCATTTTTATCAATTAAGCCTCTATTTTCTTCATTTTCCATTACTTTCCTTCATGCCCCTCCTCACATGCAACATGTGACCTTTCACCTTCCTTTTCTCCTATTTTCCATTATTTTCATAAATAAATGCCAAATAATTCCGTTTTGCCTTTCCAAATCCTTACCCATTGCATTTTCCAATTTCCTTAGCCATAATAAAGAAAATAACTCCCACACTAGTATATTTTTCCCAACATTCAACTTGGAATAAGTGTCCCATCAATCATGGTTATTATTTTTCCTTTCTTAACTTTTATTACAAGGAATTTTCACCATGGTAGCTACAAAACCCTCCCCCTTGGGGGAAACCATCCTCGGTGCTCAACCATACCTATACCTCAACAAAACCACTGAAAAGGAAACATACTTCCCATCGAGATTTAAAACATAGCTCGATGCAGTATTTACAATGATCACCTTGCTGAGAAGAAAACCAACATGACAACATAACAACATCACAACTATAATGACATGACACCCCTATCACCTATTGGAGCTTTATAACATAGCTCATGGTGGTATTTACATCCATATACATATATACAAATACCTAAACATCACACTAAAACATATTCCAAAATATATACTAAATATCATATCAAAACTACTTCGCCTCAACAAGAAAATAATGAAGGATACATAGCCTGCACCTAATATGACATCTCCCATGTAGCTTCATCGGGGCTAAAGTGCTTCCACTGCACTTTAACCTCCTTGATTTCTCAGTTCTAGAGCATGAGCACATTTCTCTACAATATACACTGAGGTTCCGACTGGAATTTTCCATCTAGCCCCACCTGTAATATAGACCAGTAAATCACAATATCAACATCTTTAACATACTTCTTAAGCAATGACACATGGAAAACATCACAGAATTTTACTATCAGAAGCAGTGCAAGTCAATAAGTTACTAGCTCAATCCTCTCAATAATCCTGAAAGGTCCACAAAACCATGGTGCCAACTTAGCACATGATCCAATCGCAAAGAGTTCTTCTTTGATTTGACGTGAAAGTAGACTTGTTCCCCAACCTTGAACTCCTTGAACAATCTATTTTGGTCCGTGTTGAGTCCCAAACTTGCATCTTCCCTATACACCATTTTAGCCTTTTTTTCAGTCACCTAAACCTCCAAGCTGTCAAATCATTGCATATTAGTTTAAAAAGAACATATAAAATGGTTTCCTAACTTTGTCTTGTGACTGCTATTTGATTTAGATTTTTGCTCAGTCAGCTGCGGAATCTTGTTACTTTTCGTAGCCAGCTCAACTTTCCGCAGCCTTTTTGTTGAATTCTATGTTACAGGTGTCTACTGGAGAATTCAGCCACATGGGCAAGCTGCAAATGATGTGGACATGGAATGTGTCCCCTTGGTTCAGCTGAATCACTTATAGAAGACCATGGTCAAAGACAGTTAAGCGGTGGTCAACCTAAAAGTCTTACAGTGGCAAAACTCTATTTTTCACCACGTGAAGGCATGCGTGGCAAATTCCTAAATCTGAGGAGGCGTGCTAACACCCGTGGACTGCTCCGTGAACCAAATCTAACAGCCACCCTCCTTGGATTTAATTTTCATGGCTACCATATTGCTAGATTTCCGGATGTGGTCATTCACGTGTCTGTTTATCAGCGCAGATTTTAGGAAGTAGTTGTGTCATTTCCTGTTATAAATAAAGCATTCTCATATGCATATCAGCTAGCTTTTTGTATGCAATTTTGACTGTGTTACGAGCCCACTATGCTGTGACTTAATCCTTATATTATGACTGCATTTTAATACATGGGAAGACACTACTTTTAAGCTCAATTCGTGGTTGATTTCGGATTGGCCGAGGTTGCAAAGGGCCCCTGTATACCAAGGTTCCGTAATTACTGTATAGTTTCATGCTTTCTTCATTTACGTTCCTGATGCCATAATCCTTTGCTTGCATATATTACACTGCTTATGGTATTCATGTTGATTGTTGTCCACAATTTCTTTTATGCTTTCTAGTGATTGTTAACTGATCAGTGTCTTTATTTCAAGTTCTAATAGATAGCCCAGGCAAGTGCACATAGTTTTTTAATGACTAATGACATGATGGAATTATATTTTCCTTCTGCTGATTTGTTTCCTTAGTTCTAATTCCAGCACTGTTTATTTCTTTCAGTTTTGTTTTGTTCATTTACTTTTCTGCAAGATAGATATTAGACTACTCATGTCATTTTCAATTACCTCCTATAGCTAGAGCGAGTCGAATGGTGAGGGATTGAAGTATGAATGTGTAGTTTGATATTAGTTTATTTGTTTTTGCAAGTTAGTGATTAGATTACTCATGTCATTTTTAGTTACCTCCTATAGCCAAAGTGAGTCGAATGGTGAGGGATTGAAGTATGAATGCGTAGTTTGATCTTAGTTTCATTTTATGCAATTTAGATATCAGATTACTCAATTTGTTTATGATTACCTCCTATAGCCAGAGTGAGTCGAATGGTGAGGGGTCAGAATATGAGTTGATGTAATCTGATTTAGTTTACTTTGCTTACAATTTTTGAATTTCTTTGAGTTCATTTTTATTTTTATACAACAGCAAAGATACTGGGTTTCATAGTCACTAGCTCACTGTTTAGTTTAATTAGAATTTAGGTACATTTTTATTTTCTCTTAGTAATCAATTTCATCATTGAAAGTTTGAAAACCTTTTTGAAAACTTTGAAGTTTGGAAATTATTTTAAAGCTCACCATTGCCTTGAACACTTATATCCATACTTGATTTTTAGAATTGACATCTCACATTAGGGAATCAACAAGAAGATAAACCCAAAAACAAACCAAAAATCAAAAACGACAAAGAAGTAAGAAATCAGTTATCTTACATATATAGTGCACTTCACTTTAACAGTTTACAACTCCCAGATTGACAATTTATATAGCAATTTAGGACACACTAAATTGACCAAACATTTTGGCGTCGTTGCCGGGGAAGTGAAACTAGGTAGCCAATTTGTTAAAAAAAAAAAAACAAGAAAATTTCAAGGTAAAAACTGATGACTTCTCAAAGTATGCTCTCCTCTTGCACCTAGTGTGACCTGGAGGATGAGAAAAGAGAGTTATTGGTTTAGTAATTTCTTGAGTATGCTCTCTTGTTGCACCTAGAGTGATCTGGAAGATTAGAAAGAGAATTATTAGCCCGACTTGAAGAAAAATTAAAAAATGACATGCATAGAGCAAGAGATTCTAGGGGAAGGTTTATAGCTAGGGCCAAGAGTTTGATTTTTACAACTCCATCTACTTCAAGGTATAGATAAGATACACCTCCATCATCTCCAACTCACAATCCTAGCCTTAGGATTCTTGGAATTCAAGAGGCATTAGCTGAATTAGGAGACTCTCCCACACTATCCACCGAACCTGAGTTAGGAAAAGATCCTTTCTTTACTTCTATAGGAAAACACATTGTAATCGATGAAGTAGAATCACCTGAAGAAGAAGAGGGAGAAATTCCTCCTCATTCGCCATTAGTAGAAGAACCAGAGGACTCTGAAATCTCTAAGGAAACTATCATGACAGAGGAAGTAGTAAATGGATTTGGAGGAGGTAGAGGTAGAGGTAGAGGAGGAGGAAACAATGGAGGAGGTAGAGGTAGAGGTAGAGGAGGAGGAAACAATGGAGGAGGTAGAGGTAACAACGGGGGAAATAGGGATGGAGATAACTCATTTGGATTTCCTATATTTGATGAGGAACCTTGAACAAGAATGAAAAACATCTCACCATCTATCCTCCCAAACTTTTATGGGTTGCGAAGTGAGGATCCTGAAACATTTCTATTTGAGTTTGAATTCATGTGCCGAACTTATGATTATATGGAAGACTCTCAAAAAATCAAACTGTTTCCTTCAACATTGAAGGGAGCTGCTCTAAAATGGTTCATGGGATTAGTCACTCAATCTATTAGGACTTAGAATGATATGAAAAAAACATTTTTTGATAGATACCTGGACTAATGTATGGCCACCAATCATAAGGATGAGGTATTCAAAATGGTGCAAAAAGAAGATGAAAATTTGGAGGATTTACTTGAAAGATTTCAATACAACCTGAAAAGAGCAAAAATGAATAACCTATATGAGGAAACCTTGAAATCCATTCTATTAAAAGCCATTAGAGATGAATGGATAGATATTTTGAATATGATGGGGAAATGAGATATATCTCAACTTCCACTTCATGATATAGCAGAACTATGTGTCCATCTCTCAAGGGGAAAATCTAAAACTGGAAAAGGGCCTAAAGATCCTTCTCTCATTAGAGCAAACAAATCTGCAACTAGATTAGTAAGTAAGGCTGAGATTGGCAACATGCTTGATGAGTTCAAAACTGATATTTTAGGGAGTCTTATTGAGCAACTAGACACCCTTAAGATACAAAACAAGCAGAAAGCAGAAGCTGAAGCTTTGGCCATCTTTTGTCCAAAATGTAGGAAGAAACATGCTCTAAGGGAATTCCCCTTAGATGCAAAAGTTGTAGAAACATGTGTGATTTGTTCAGAAAGCCATGAGACCAAGGATTGTCCTTCAATTCCTGGGCTCAAAGCTATCTTTCAAGAAGACCCAAATTCAATTGAGTCTCTTTGTTTTGTTTCAAGGAGACCTTGGCAGGGGCAACAAAATCAAGGGTTTAATAACCCCATGAACTTTCAACCCCCACCAAATTGGAATCCTTGGCAACAACCTTGGTCTCAACCTCAAAATCCATTTCAATCATGGGTACAAGGTATGCAAAATCCTTATGGGAGATTTGCTCAATTTTATCAATATCCTCCATCTTTTCAAAATCAACAAGATCCACAACTTCAAAATCAAAATCCACAACTTTCATTACCATTTCCACAACAACAACCTTCTCCACAGAATCAAAATTCCCAACTCTTGCTTCCATTCCAACAAAAGACAAATCAATTACCTTCCCAGCCATTGCCAAATCCAAATAATAAAAACCCTCAAAATTCTTACATGGTAGAAGGAAAACAATTTCCTACCTATATGATTGTTCCTCTCAATGATGTACAACTCAGATCTGGTAGAGTTTTAGACAAGCCTTCTATAGATGCTCAAAAGCAAAGCATTTCTGAGGAAGATTCTCTTAAAGCCAATAAAGGTTCTGAAGCATCTCTTCAAAACCCAAGCACTCAAGAAGAAAAAGAAAAAGAGTCAACCCCCATAACTCCTATAGTTGAGCAACCTGCATCTTCATCCACACCTCCTTTTCCTGAAAGATTACAAATTGATAAAGGAGTGGAAAAACAAATCTTGTTGCCTAACTATGATTTTCTAGATGAATTAAAGAAAGTTTGTATCAAGATTCCCTTGTTACAAGCCATTAGAGAGATTCCTATTCTAGCAAAAACAATAAAGGAGTTGAGTCTCAAAAGACCAGGAAGGAAACCAAGAGATACAAGAAGAATCCACCTGGTAGGAAAAATTGTAGATATCATGATGGGGAAAATTACCATGCAAAAGTATGTAGATCCTGGTAGTCCAATTGTCAAAACACATATCAATGGGGTAGAAATTCCAAATACTTTGATTGATTTAGGGGCCGCTATCAACATTATGAGTAGACAGACTATGGAACAGCTAAAAATTCCTAATCTTCTTTTTACACCTACTCTACTGCAACTTGCATATCGACCAATTATCAAACCAGATGGTGTATTAGAAGACATTTCGGTCTCCTTAGATTCTTGGGAATATCCAGTTGGTTTCATGATTTTAACTCCCAAGAGTAATCTAGGAGGGCACCCACTCATCTTAGGAAGACCTTGGCTAGCCACAGCTGATGCTTTTATCAGTTGTAGATCTGGGGATATGTATATTTCTGATGGTAATTCGACAAAGAAATTCAATCTCTATCCTCCAGCAAAAGTGATTACCGAAGTAGGAGATAATGAATGGGTCGATGATGAAGACACTATACCACCTATCTTTAACATTTCTAAAATCAGTGAAGATAGTCAAATTCTGAACACATTAGAAAACTTTGAAACATCTTCAGAATATGACCACACATAATTTCGGTTAGATTCTGACATTGAGTATATATCATCTAGACAAATGTCTCTTTACTCTATGGAAGAGTTTGGTAGTTCCGCCACTGAGATCTTTCCAGGTAAAACATTAAATATAAACAAAAACTTGGAAAAATCACAACAGGAAGAGCTAACCAAAATATTTCAAAAACATTCTACTGCATTTTCATGGGAGTGTACTGATATGAAAGGTATTGACCCTAAGACTTGCATTCATCACATCTACATCGAGGAAAATAGTAGACCAATCAGACAACCTCAGAGAAGGATGAATCCAAACCTTAGGGAGATAGTGAAAGAAGAGCTCCAAAAACTACTCAATGTAAACTTCATTTATCCAATTTCAGATAGTCAATGGGTTTCTCCTTTGGTTATAGTACTGTTGAAGCCCCGAAAATCGGGTCAACAACAAGGGGGATACCCACCCAGTCCAGACCTTGGTTGGCAGCTCCTTATCCGTTTGGTATAGCGGGTCCGACTAGGGATAACGGGACCAGTTTCCCGATCTTGGGTGTGTGTGTGTGTGTAGAGTTGATTAATGTTGATCTAAGAGTACTTTTAAAGCTAATCTAATTCAGATTCTTTAACCTTACTCTATGCTATTGTATCTAATGAGAAACAATAAATCAAATCTATTCTAACTCGGGATTGTATATCTTCCATTATGCGATCTAAAATGATTTCGAATAATATCTGGTAATAAAGATCATTCAGCTATCATAAGAAAAGAAACCATTTGAGATAAACCATTTTGCATAAGAAGTTAGGCAAAGTAGTTGTGAACAACATATCGCATAATAAGCCATTCATATATCACACATAAACAATATGACTCCACTGTACAAAAGTGCCAAATGATAACCCATATATTCATGTAGTAACATATAAACAACTAAAACTCTAAATCACTTAAAGAGTATAAGCAGACATTGCCAAGAGATAAAAGTACCATTTATGACTAGTTCTACCCACAAGCTTCAAGCAAAAAACCGATCTATCTCTACTTGTTCTAAAATCTACCAAGAGTACAGAAGTGCAACATCAGTAGCAGACATCAAAAAATGCAAGTAAAAATAAATCTTGATCCATCCATTCATCAAAACCTCCTCTGAGGGTGCAGAAGTGCATGTTCTGAGGATAAGCTTTTTGACAAATCTCCGGACCCTTCTCTAAATGCATGAGAAGGGTTAAAATACTACTTCCTAAATCTAATAATAGTGTTTTTACAAAATTGTAGGATATGGTTCTCAAACGACCGTCCTTTTTCTAATCTAAAAAAAAAGAAACAACAAACTACTAAAAATAAGCTACTTCTGAATTTGATCTTTGAAACTGCAAGTGTTCAGCATGGATTTGAGAAGAGTCGGTTGGTCGACTTTTGCACTGAGCTGGGTTGTGAAAACGGAATCTACGAGAGCTGGCACTACTTTCTCTGCTGAGTTTGTGATGCATTTCATAGTCATCCATTGACTGTGTGGCTTGACTAATTATGCCCAATAGCACTCCCAATTCAGTCTGTTCAAAGCCTGGATCGCTTTTCCCTTTTCCTGCGCCTTCTCTTTCCATTCTGCCTCTATTCATGACTTGTTTGGTAGGTATCCCGGGGTGGTTTCTGTGATTAAGTTGGCTCTGTGTAAATTTTCATTTACATAGTCTATAAGAACATTTGCCTATGTCGTCGCTGCCTCTGCCGCCTGCTCTGCCTGCTTGATTTGATCATCCCACTTGCTGAAGAGCAATTCTTTATGGCTTTCGTTTATTCTGGGTACATTTTCTCTCTTCCCTTCCTGTCCATCCTACCAAGCTATATACTCTATCACTCGTCTGTCAACCTGGTCGTAGTCACTTCGCAGGTCTATCACTTGATTGGTGAGTTTGTCACTCAGCTCGCAATAGTGACTCCACTGCGATATTTTTCATCCCAACTCTTCCTGTTGCTACATAAGTTGCTCATTTAAGCTAGTAGACTCTGAAACGAATTCGGATAGCTTGGGCTCGTACTTGTGTATTTCTTGTAAAGCTTGCAACTGCTTTCCTTTTTCGTCTAGGTTTTTCTGATAATTTATCTACATTTGCCGAAAATCTTCTTGTAGTTTCTCGAGTTGCTTGGACGCTTCATTGCTGGCATTGGCTTGTTGTAGCTATTGCTGTAGTAGCTGTATCTAGTTTTCTTGCTCCCTCAATAGTTGCTGAACTTCCGACGCTTTGTCGATAGTCGCAGAAGCGTATGCTCCTGCGATTTGAGACAACTTCGTGAGATTTTCCGTCGGATTGTTGTTATGGTCTTTCCATAAGACGTCTAAATGTTCGGCGTCCTGTGACAGCGTATTCTCCAACTTTCTCTTCTTTCTTTGTCTCTTCACCACTGCTTTATGTTGGGGACTATAGAACACGTCCAGTGGGGGAATTTCCTCTACACTAAGTAGGAGCTCAGAAGACGGAGCGATATGACTGTGTTCTGCTTCTGAGACACTACCGACCATGGTTGAAACCATTTCCTGTGTTAGCTGCGCATTGCTCATAGGAATTCTTGGAATTTTCCCTTCAAGGTTGATTAGCTCGTTGAATTTTTCCCACTCTTTATCGAGCTCTGTTGTGATGAGTGACGATGTAGTGACGGGAGGAGGGACATTCCCTGGTGGGGAAGCGGTAACTTGCAGTTGCGACATGGCGCTTGAATGAGCAGTATCCTTTGGTCACTTGCAGAATTTTTAGAAGGTTCGGGTGTTCCTTGGATAGCATCAGATTTGGATTTGGAAGTACTGGAGTTTCCGCTGAGGCTAACACTTGGAGTAGGCTCTCTAGCGAGCGGTTACAGTTTTTCTAGAGGAACACTGGATAGCCTTCTTTCTCTGAATAACAAAAATCTTTCAAGGTCATCTGGAGATAACCTCGACTTAGCTTCTCGCAAAACTTCCTGGAATGAACTTTTATTTTGAAACAAGTCATCAAATAAATCTTTCTTTCCGACGAACACTTTTATTCTGACACTTATAGTGAAATCATGGGCAACATTATTTAGGTCAAAAGTGTAGGTTTTAACCCTGTACAGAAATTACTTACATACGAATTCTAAATCACAAGAAAAATAAAAATGCGAGAGCATAACACATAAAACACATATACACAGAGATTTCCCACTGGATCTCAAGACCGAGACTACCAGCTTGATTTTTCATTCTATTCCTTTCAATGTTACAATACATATTTATACATGCCGAAGCATCCAATACCATGGACTGAAAACCATCGTGTCCAAAACCGTGGACCGAGAAACCATAGGTAGGTTTGCCCAACCTAATATAGGGTCCAAGAAAAAATTTTCTCGGGGCGCTGCCCCGAACCCCGTAGAGGGGGGCTACCCACCCCCCTCAAAACCCCCGGACAGGGGGGGCTCCGCCCCCCCTCTAACCCCCCGGTTCACTACGTAGGTTAGTCGTGGAAAGAATATAACACAACCCAACAGTTTTCACCCTAATTGCCTGCCCTAGGCGCCTCCAAGGGAGGTTTTCACCCAAGGATCTTATTCTTTTTTCTTTTCTCTTTTTTTTTTCCAACCCATTGACCGCCTCATGGAGGTTTTCAATCAATGAGCCAATCTAAGGCGCCTCCGAGGAGGTTTTCACCTTAGATTTTTCCTTTATTCCCACTTGTTGTTTTCTTTCCACAAGGGGCCATAGGAGAGCTTAGTCATTTTTCCAGCCCTGAAACGCGCATTGTTTCTCTACACCAAGAGAACTTCTCAGAGCTCATAGATTTTGTCAATGCATCTGCAGTATTCTTCAAAGTGTCCACCTTTACCAGCAACACCTTTTTGTCTTCTATCATATCCCTCACA
>APFE031432435.1:0-14635 GCA_000404065.3 Pinus taeda | reverse complement strand
TCTTTTTATTTAGAAGAAGACATTTAGAAGGGGTATTTTTAATTAATTAAATTTATATTAGTAGGTGGGGTCCCCAATGATGTCCATGAAATATTTTCATTAAACCTTGTAACTCCCATGAAACCAAATATATGTGAATATGACATCATTGAGAACACCATCACGATGAAAATCATACATATGAAGCAATCCAATATCCATACACATATTTAAAGAAGCACGTGAAACAACCCTTGTATCTCCGATCAGTCATAATACCATCAAAATATGTACCACAGTAAACAAAAAATATGTTGTTCCAATACTTGATAACGTTGTAGTATAAAATATGTTTATGAAAAATAAAGTAAAACCACATTATGCCAAAGAAATAATGTATGTTAGCTATGTTAGTTTGCTAGGGCCATCCATGTAGAATGGTCTTTTCTCCTCCTCCTTTTCTCTCCTCCCCCCTCCTTCAGTTGTGGGAATATTAGTATGTGCGTGTAATGAAGTGTCCCCAGAGGGACAATGTACATGTATGGATGAGATAAATAATTTCCCCAATGTAAGACAAGACAAATAATCAAGGGGTTGTTGAGCATGGAAAGAAGCAGCCTAAGATAATGCAAAGTGTATCTGAGGACTAATAGTCACAGAGTGAACTGAGTGATGACAAACATTAGGCTGATGTGTAAATCTAGATGTGGGCCTAATAGGGTTGGTGTCCCAACCATCATTCTATTGTAGTAGTTATTGAGATATATGAGGTTTTTAATTTCCATTATGCTAGGATGTGGAATAGGTTCATTTTCTGAAGCATGTGGGGTAGGAGGAGGAGGAGGACCTCTGAGGTATAAGTGAATAACCTGTTGAATAATCTATGGAAATTAGTTATAATAGGATTCTTCTACCTTGATAACTATTTGTGATGTGTTTTAGCTTTTCTTATTAGCATAGTCTACACTTGTTATTATTATAGTGTGTCTTCTTAGTTCATCAAATAAATACCAAAACAAAGAGACAAGAACACACAATGTTGGCTTTTTTCAGGGCCAAAAGGTCTCCCTCTTGGAGAGGAAAACCAACACACAATTATTCTTATAGAGATTCCCATTGATGAATACCAAGACCATGACCCTTGACTTAATTAAGTCATTCTAGGATCGTGACACCAATCCTTTTCTTGATACTCCTAAGATCATCACCATCACTACTGCTTTACCAAGTCATTGAGATCATCATAGTTGCACCATCATCAAGGTCATTGTTGTATGTTCACTGAGATAGTCATTGTTCATTTACTAAGATCATCACTGTATATTCACTGATATTATCATTGTATCATTAGGGAAATCATCATTGTGCCAACGAGCTCCATATACTGAAGTTGCACCGAGATATTGTATTATGATTATGACTTCAAAATTGTATCTCCATCAAACATTGTGCCAAGATTATGACTGCGTCCATAATATGAGATAGAGTGTCTCTGTAGGATCACTAAGATCCTTACCATCACATTTTATGCCTTGACTATCATTGTTCCTATTATGTGTTATGAGTGTGTTGATTACGCCAAAACGTGATCATGTGGAGGCTAAGACACAATGATATTAATCATTGTAATTGTCTAATATTTCCATAAAGGTATGTGAAGATAGCACTTCATTGAATATATTGAGATCATGATTGTTTGTCGAGACAGAGTATTTTGCATTGATACCTTCATCTTCGCATATATGTCGAGACTGTAATGACTTTGAAGAATTCGAGGTTATGACCCACAGTGATTGTCACCGAAGAAGGTAGAGGCATCTTATCTCCTGTAATGCAGATTCCATACAAAAACATGCTTGTGATTGACCTTCTTTTACGTAGATCCATAGCAAGGTATATATAGTATTTTCCACTTCATAATAAGCCGACTTGAGCTAGTGAAGAGATGCGTCTATAATGCAAGCTGACATGACACCATTTAATTTATTTTGTTGGCCGACTTAATTGAATTTTCCATTGTTTTGTTTGTGGACTTCTTCTTGTGCTATGTCTTGGAGGATTGTGCTTATCTTGGAGAGCCTTTTAGACTAGTATACATTTACACATAGGCTTAAGAAGAGATTCTTATACATGACTTTGACTCTTTGAATTTCCTAGACTTATGAAATGAGCAAGAAACACATTCTTATAATTTTCAAAAATAATATTCCTTTTCCTTGACAAGTACAGAGATCAAAATTATATTTGTAAATATCGAACCTGTTTACACTTTCTTCAACACTCCCTCTTAACTAGGGAGGTATTTATAATGGTACTTAGTCATTCTCAATCTGAAGAATTTCTCATAAGAAGAATCAGATTGGTAACCCATCTGTAGAGCATCATAGTAACCAACATTGTTTCCACAGCAAGGCTTTGACCGATAGCTCTATCTCTCATCAGATCAGAGCATAATGTTGGTGAGAGCAATGACTATAGACACCTTCATCATTATCTCTCAAGGTACATACCCACCCAGATGTTCACTGAGTATGCCCTTCTAGGACTTTCTTCCCTTGGGTTCCCAACCCTCAAAGAATATCATTCCTCTTTCCTACTCTTATCTTGGATTCCCTACACATCCTCAAAGGGAATCGAATTCCAAATAATTACCCAATCCTCCATTCTTTCTTCCCAGGTGAAGATAAGAATGTTGTGTCTATCATTTGTCTACATTTCCATTCATGGCCTTCTCTAAGACTTACAGTTTTCATTCGTTGTCTAGTGCATGACACATAAAATTGAAAACCACATCTATCACTCCATTTTTAATCAGGGTTGACTTAATCCAGCCTCCCTCTTAATTAGGGATTCTCCTTTCATCAATAATTTTTTATTCATGGGTCCTTCATCGACTTGATCAACTTCTTTTCTTGATGTCATGAAATTTAGTCGAGCTTCTTCCTTGTAGGGCTTTTGGCCATCAATCACTTTCATTCTTGCTTTGTCATGTCATTTCTTTTTCATGGAAAGTGGCCTTCTTGGTACATAACTGGAACATTCTTAATCTGGCTACTTCTTTCTCATCATGCTTATTTTAGGAGTATCCATTGCATGAATACTAGTTGTACTTTCACTTATAATTCTTGTTCTAGTAGCCCTCCATGAACTCATCCAAATATTATTCAAGAGATAAAAACATATCATTAAATAAAATCATACCTTTCAAAATGTCTCTTCATCATGATATATTTTCAGTAGGTATCAGCATCGTGCATACTTGTTGACACGTTTCCCAAAGATATCTATTGTCAAGGGTCTCTAATTTTCAAATTTTCATCAAAGTCTTCATATCTTTCAGGGAGATTTCCTAGTCAGCTCTTCATCATAGAAAGAGCCGTAGAGGAATCGGCAGATCTGCCGATTTCCTTCATCATAGTTTCATAGCTCACGATCTCTTTCTCAGGGGTTTCTAATCAGGTTTATGTAATTATATTCAACCAGCTCATACTTTATATGAGGACATATTATGTTGATTTCATCTAGTGCGACTTATGCCATTTTGCATATTTTAAGAGGGGGATATCCTTTTATCTTTATCATGCTTCTTAATATATAAGTGATGATCTATATTACCTACAACCAAATGACATGACATTTTAAAATTAAATGCATGCATACATACCTGATTTCACCTTTAGGTCATCTAGGCTTCTTCCAACAACTTTCTTGATTGAAGTGTCTTCAACCCCTTGATCTGCTTCTATTATTATGTCACCATAACATTATCCACGAATTCCATGAGTTGGAGTTCTTTATGAACCACTTTCTTTCTCTCTAGATTAGTGAGCCCTACGATGAGGATTCCATCAGAGAATTTTGAGGATATTGTATATCCCCAACTAGTAGATGTTTCCTTTTGACTTGATGTATGATGAGCCTTATCCTCGATTACACCTTCCTTTCCTTCAATGTCCATTGAGGTTCCCAGGAGCTACATCCTACATGTTTGTATGCCATGGATTTTTTCCTTCATGATTCCCATGGTAATGTCACAAACTCTTGTTTCTAATGTTTTCATGATGCCACAATGCATCTTAATATCATGGTCATCTCTTTAATTAAAGATCAAGGAGCTTATGATAATATCCTTTTGTGAGGGAGGCCATCTTAATCGTAGTGGATATCTATTGCTCCCTCATTCCTTGGCCCTTTTCTTTAGTTTCCTCCATTTTTGGTGATATGAGCCTCTTTCTTGAATCTTATACTATTTTTTCTTTTCCTTTCTACACATAATTGTGTTCTTCAACATTTTTCCTTCTGTCATAGATACCACAAGTTGTCGAATGAGGTAACCTTCTTTTTTCATGGATATTTGTTACCTTGATTATTATCTTCTTATCATATTTCCTAGATCTGTCAATTGAGATCTCATGAATATGTTCTTTCTTTATTTGAAACCTTCATTTTGTGTAGATCATGTCTAAGTGATGTGACCTTCTATATTTCATTTTTCATAGAATGTATCCTCTAGTATTTCATATATCTCTTTGATGTCTTCTTTCTTCATACATGGGGATGAGAGAACCTTAATGTTTCATTCCCGTGAATTCAAAGAAGAACTTTTTCCTTGATATGTTCATTAACTTCTTTTATCTATGAGGATTATGACAATCCTCCCCATTTCATGCAAGGACCTTTGAAGATCCATTCAATCCATAAATCTCCTTACAGTGATGAAGTCATTTAACCAGACTTGGTTTTAAAATGAAAGATACTTACTTGACAAGTGAAGATGAACTCTTCTACTTGATCACTTTGATGCTGGTTGGAGATGATGTATTGGGTTTGCCTCTTGGATGGTGTTCTCTTCGATGGAAAGCCTTTATTCAATGGAAAAGGTTCCTTCCTTTTGATGAGGATGATTTGTTGCTTCCCTGGGATGATATTCTTCTAGGGAAAGGAAATGATCCTTTCTTTTATAACCTTTAAGGTGATGACAATGTTTTTTCTTCTTCAATATGCTTTTCCTTCTTTAGTAGTGGAGATCAGGATTTCTACTAGGGTTTCAACCTGTTTCAATATGAAGTGATCTTTGATTTTGAGATCTTTTGAGTTACCTTTCTTTGTAAACACCTTGATGAGGGTCTTGGTGGCATTTTGATTATGGTTATGGAGACATAAGTTCTTGCTATTGTAGACTGCTTGTTGTGGAATTGATCCTTCAATCTTTACAAAACCCTTCAAATTGCTTTGTTTTCCTTGAAGAATAATCCTTGTATGTCTCTTTGTTGCCCTTCCTTTGACTTCTGAACCTTAGCTCTAATGCCATGTTGAATAATATAGGCCAATTAGTTATGATAGGACTCTTCTAGCTTGATAACTATTTGTGAGGTGTTTTAACTTTTCTTCTTGGCATAGTCTTCACTTTTTATTATTAAAGTGTGTCTTCTTAGTTCATCAAATAGCTACCAAAACAAAGAGACAATAACACACTATGTTGGATTTATGCCAGGGCCAAAAACTCTCCCTCTTGGAGAGGAAAACCCACAAAAAATTCTTCTTATAGAGACTCCCATTGATGAATACCAAGATCATGACCCTTGACCTAATTAAGCCATTCCAAGACCATGACACCAATCCTCTTATTGGCACTACTAAGATCATCACCATCATTATTGCTTTACCAATTTCATCATTGAGTTCATCATAGATGTACCATCATTGAGATCATTACTGTACGTTCACTGAGATAGTAATTGATGATGATGATGATGATGATGGTTAATGTCCACTGAGACCAAATTGGTCTATCGACCTATAATTTTTTTTCTTAGTTTTTAATTGTTTGGCTCCTCATATTTCTTGGCGAGATTGGTGTTATAGCTTTCTTTTTTTCTCTACGATCTTCCAACTTTCTTTATCTTGTATCTCCTTCATCTCTTCTAATTCTTGGGACATTGTGAGGTCCCTATAATACTAGTGATTACCCCATTACTATTGTAGTTATATCCCTTATTAATATTGCTGTGCCTTTATTGTCCCCATATTGTTATTAATGTGCCCCATAGAATCCCTCTATTGTTATTTTTGTGCTTTTATATTATTATTGTTAGGTCGGATGGGTTATATTGTGACTCCTTAGACTCCTATATATAGAAAGGAGGTTTTGTCATTTGAATCAACAAAGAAGCATTCATTTGTGTAATGTTAAGGAGGTTGCTCCCTCAAAGAGGCTAAATTCTAAGGCATTGATCTATCTTTTCTGTATTTTTGTGAGCTGGTTTCATAACAGACATTGGTATCTTAGCTTCACAATATATTGTGTTCGTCCTTTCAAAGATAGTTGGAGAAGAAGTTTGGTTTAGGAGATCTTATTTGCTGTTAAATGAAGATTTATTTTGTGCGGAATCTGAACCCTCATAACTATTGATGCTTGAGGGGTTGTCGACTTCACTCTTTTATTGTTGGGCGGGGCTTTCCCCCTGCTTGTCTTGAGAGTTGTTTCTTTCTTGCCTGATTTCTTGTGATTCAGATTTTTCTTGAGAGTGTTCTTATTTGATGACAGTGTAGTGTTCCTTTTGTTCTCCTTCCCACCATGTAGATCTGTGGTGATTTTTTCTAGCAGAATTTTTCTGGGAGGATTTTGGGCAATTTTTGGCTAGGTGGCCTATCTCAAAACAGGATCGACATCTGAAGAGGATACTTTCATAATCGAGTTTCTAGTTCCACACATAGTCTTTACTTGTTAGGTGTATTTTAACTGGGAATCTGGTGCTGAAGTCCATTTCCACACATATGCGTGCATAGGTGGTTCTAGCATATTCCTTTGTTTCTGTGCACTTGCAATAAAATTTCCCAATTGCATTTCCAATTTCTTTTAGCGAAGAGAAATTCTAGAGATGCAAGGGTAGATTTAGCAATCTCACCCAAAGTGGTGTTGAGATTATGACTATTGTTGAGGGACCGAATCATGGGTTCCATGGCCTCATGAATAGGTCTGATTTTTCCCAAAACCAAGGGTTGGAAACTAGAATACATTGTCTGCTTTTAGGGGTATCAAAATATACTATAAAGAAACCCCTAGCATAGGGGTAGATATTAATTGCATTAGGAATTAAAGGCTTCCATACCTCCGATATCCAATTGTGGAGAGCTATCAGTCGTGGCCAAAAACCATTGAATCGGTAGATTAGGGTAGTCTTAGAGAACTTCAAATCCTCATTAAGTGAGGCTTGGACCACCTGGACAATGGGGGCTGGGGCTTCACTAACGATACGGGCAGGAGCTTGCCCCCCAGAGGTGGATGGAACTAAGCCAGCAGCTATTTTCGCGAAGCTGGGAGCCATCTGGAGAATGCTCTTCTGCTGAGTATAAAATATTGCCAAAGAGAAGCCACAGAATATTTCCAAAGAGAAGTGAAGAGTCGTAGATCTATAAACCACAGTAAAGAGAAGAACCGTAGATCTAAGGCCCAATTGATGAGAAGAGAAGTGAAGAGTCACATATCTATATCATGACTTGGTTACATTCTAGCAATGGTTTCCAAGACTTGGTTACAGAGAAGAGCCACAGTAATATGCATGTAGTATGTCAAAACTAGTATTCTAGATCTCCACCCAGAGCCGTATTCTAGATCTCCGCAGATCTTCGCATGAAAGAGCCACAGTAAGAGCCGTAGAGGAATCGACAGATCTAAGAGCCGCAGAGGAATTGACAGATCTAATATGGTGTATCAATGGAGCTACATATCTCTGCAGATCTAATATGGTGTATAAGAGCTGCAGATCTTCGCAGTAAAGAGCCGAAGTAATATAATAGATCTTGGAGGGATTGAATGATGAAGAGTCGCAGATGAAATCGGAAAATCTAAGAGCCGCAAAGGAATCTCCAAATTCATTTACTGAGATCATCACTATATATTCACTCAGATTATCATTGCATCTTTATGAAAATCATCAGTGTACCAACGAGCTCTATATACTAAACCTGCATTGAGATCTTTTATTAGGATTATGATCGAAATTATATCTACATCAAACGTTGTGCCGAGATTATGACTGCGTCCATAATATGAGACAGAGTGTGTCTCTGTAGGATGACTAAGATCCTTATCATCGCATTTTATGCCTTGACTATGACTGTGCCTATTATGTGTTATGACCATGTTGAGTATGGAAAAATGTGATCATGTTGAGACCAAGACACAATGATATTCATCATTGTAATTGTATGAGATTTATATAAAGGTATGGGAAGATATCACTACATTGAATATATCGAGATTATGATGTTTTGCTGAGACAGAGTGTTCTACACTGAGACCTTCATCTTTGCATCTATGCTGAGACTGTAATCACTATGAAGAATCTAATATTATGACCCACTGTGATTGTCATCGAAGATGGTAGAGACATCTTATCTCCTATAATGCGGATGTCAGATGAAAACATGCTTGTGACTGACCTTGTTTTGCGCAGATCCATAGCAAGGTATATATAGTAGCTTCGACTTCATAATAATATGACTTGAGGCAATGAATAGATGTGTCTTTAATGCAAGCCGACATGACATCCTTTAATTTTTTTTGTTGGCCGACTTGGCTGCATTTTCCATCGTTTTGTTTGCAAAATTCTTCTTGTGCTTTGTCTTGGAGGATTGTGCTTGTCTTGGAGGGCCTTTTAGACTAGTATACATTTACACATAGGCTCAAGAAGATCTCCTTATACATGACTTTGACTCTTTGACTTTCTTAGACTTATGAATTGAGAAAGAAACTCATTCTTGTAATTTACAAAAATAATCTTAGTGGATATACACTTTCTGCAACATAACCTAGGTCAACTAATTGAACTCCTCAGAGCCCATGTCAAAGTGTATGGAGAATATAATTCTTTTATTTCTATTCCCCCTCCATGATATATCTTTTATTTTGGGTTTTCCTTTCTTGTTTCCTCAAGAACCTTTGTTAAAGTAACTCATAATGTATTGTGATCAAAAAAATATATCATGTAGCCATTAATTGTTGAGCATAAATATATAATCAGTAAAAATAACATAATGTTTAAAGTCATGTTTCACATAAATGTTGGAGTGTTTTGCATACACGCAATGAAAAGCATATAACACAGGGAAAGGGATTGATCATGAATCCAACAAAAGAAAGTGTTACAAAGAACATGTAAGTTGATATAATGAAGATGACATGAAAAATGAGATATTTGTGTGCTCATGTATCATGCTTAGTAAAACATTGTATTTTAGTTTGTGTGATATATTTATGCATGAGTATTTTATCTAAAACATAACATGCAAAAGATAGATTTCACAAACTATAGAGAAAATACATGAGTATTTGTAGTTGAGTAAAGAAAAAACAATATTCTAAGTTTTTATTTTTGCTTCATAATGGTGGCCATGGATATGGGCATGGATGAGTAATTATACAGAAGATTTGGAAAGAACAATGAACAAATATATGATCGAAATTAGCAACATGTTTGAGAATAACACTTTAGTGAGGTCAATTTGGTTACCTGTGAGTGAAATGAGGGCTGAGTTTTTCATTTTTTTCCTGAACTGATTTGCAAGCTATAAAGAAAATTCATAAACTTTCTAGCACTTCATTTTGAGTGTGATTATGAAAATGGTAAAAGGTAGGGGACAATGTCTCAGTGTGGGAGGTGTGAAATGGTAAGTATGGTGTGGAGTAACCCTGTTATGCAAAAATGTCAATTATTGTCTTTTTTGGGCAATGAAATGATATTTTAAGGTCTACGAGACTAAAAATAGTCTATGAGACAATTAGTTCCATGTTTTTCACTTTTTGCAATTCAATCCTTTTCCAACTCAAATTGATCATGAGTTAGCCCAACCTTTCAATAATCCCCTCGCTGAAAAGAAAATGCCAAGAAACTGATGCTAACATGTTCTCATAACTTTCTTTGATGTCTTTGAAAGCATCACATCCAAAATGAAATGTTCTTTGGATTCCACTACACCAGACGTGAAAAATGTACACACCCGTTCTTCCCAAGCTTCTTTAGGAATTTTCCACCGTCCTGTTTCACACTGAAGTTGATGCGAGTTGGTCCTTAATTGAGCAATAAGAACCTTTTCCCTCCACGGAATGCTAGCTCCAATGAACTCTTTTTGTTGTAGATCAGGTGTAGGGTTCAATTCCTTAATGTAGTACTTCTTCTTTCTATCCAACTCTTTCCCCCATACCATTTTACGAAACTTCTCCACAACAAAATTCTCTAGATTCTTGCTATTTATGGGATAGGCATTGATGTATATATTCCAGTTTTTCATCCATGTATAATTTTTTTCATCCATGTTTTCTTTCTTTCACTCATGCCTTCATTGAAGATACCATTAGACCATCTACCTACTCTCATTTTCTCAATTATTTTTATATATCTTATGAGTCACACCATAACAATTATTTTGATGGGAGTTGCTCCTGTTTCACTCAACATTATCTCATAAGGTACTGAACTTTTTATTTTTAACTTTCTCATGTTAAAATGTTTTGGATTTTCTCAATTTGTTTCCGTTTTGATATGGGGGTGTTGCTAGCCCACAATTCACACCCATATAGCATCACTGGACAAACTAGGAGTCCAAAAATAACTTTAATCATTTTCCAATCCCATAACTCTGCCTCTCTAAGAATGTTTTATAGAGAATATGATTCTTTCCACCCTCCTAAAATTCTCTTCTTTATGCAGTCCTCCCAATTGAGTTTGTTGTTGAAATCAATCTCGAGGTACTTGTACTCATTTACTTCTTCAAGAATGTTTTCATCAAAGAAGAAAGTATGTTGGCTCTGCTTCCTTTTATTAGAGAAAATCATTATTTTGGTCTTGCTAGTATTGACTTGCATCCCCACTGCTCTATAAAAATGATCAAGGGCATATTAGTGCATTTGAAATCCATGGGTTGATTTAGAAATAAATACAATATGATCGACATATAAAAGAAGCTTTATCGCAAACTCCCCCAACCGAACACCATCTCCACCTTGCATATTTAGCCACTTTTCCAATTTATCAATGTATAAACCAAAAAGAGTAGGGGATAAAGGGCAATTTCTTGACTCCAATGCCACTTCTAAAGATTTTTGAAATACCTGTTGAGGTTCTAATTTTGACTTTCACCTCTTCATAAAGTCTATGGAAAATGGCTCTGTAATGTACATGAATTTCAAGTTCTTCCATTCTATGCCACAACTTATCTCTAGGGACTGTGTCAAATGATTTTTTGAAGTCAAAAAAACAGAAAAATACTTCTTATTTGTCCTCCCAAACCTTTTCAACAATGTGTCTCAACGTGATACCATGATCCACTATAGAATGCTTTGGCCTAGAACCCACTTGTACTCTTGCCCTCTTTTCTTTTACCTCTACCCACTTAATAATTTCAAGTTAAGAAAGATTCAAAAATTATACATGGGCCATATCAAACTTAAAATCACCTTATGTTTACTTGCCAAAAAGTACCTTATGTTTACTTGACAAATTTCTAAGATGGCATGGCATAATGATAAATGTATGAACCAAAATGGAAAGGTGAGGACCAAATACCTTTTGAGTTGTATGTAAAATAACCATTATATGTCTTCTTTCATATGTTGGAATGCGTTCGAGATGAGGATGGAGTTACAAGTAATTCACGCTACTTTTAACATGGCCTAGCTTAGCATATAAGCCAAGAAAATCATACAGTGACAAACCCCAAGTTTATCATATTAACAATGATGAGATATGTAACAGCCTGACTAAGTCTAATGTATACAAGGCATGGGTGTGGGTTGAGATATCTTGATGGGAATTAATACATTTTTGTTTTGGATGCATGGAAAACCCATCATTGTGAGACCGTAATATGGGTTGGGAGTTGACATGCCCTATTTTATTTGTTGTGGCTAGGGTTTAATAGAATGTTGAAGGGAAAAAATCATGAGGGGATGAATTATGTCTGTGTATTCATAAGGTTCTGTCAAAATGACAGGGCATTAACTGTTGACCAATATGCTTTGTCTTCCCTATAATTGGTTGCGAATGGTTCCTCTTACCAGTTGTGAGAGCCAAGTGAAGTTTCTAGTGAGCTCTAAAGCTCAACTTCTTCCTAGAGAGCAAAAGAACACACCAAATACCTTTACTTCATTGTGAGTCACGATGTTCTCCACGATCTTCAACGCAATAAACTATTGTAAGGTCTCATAAATTAATCAACTATAAAATTTATCAGCGTATGGATCGTAACATTATCAAAATAATGGCATATTATATATGCGCCATATGTTTGTGGCTTGCAAAAATTGGTTTGATATTCACGACATAAACCTTATAAAAGTTGTTTGATATTCATGTATAAATGTCTATGATAAGATTGTTACAAACTTCACATACACATCGTGAAGGACTAGTAGAGCATATCATGTCTTACATATGTGTTGTGTATGATTCCATTGTCAATGGGGCCCTAAGAATTGTTAAATACTTTGCACTGTTAAATCCCTAGTAGTATATGTCAATGGGGGAACTTCAAGAAAAATGGTGGAGTTATCACAATTAGAAGTAAGCAACGGGTCAGTTTTTTAAGACACAAATAGAATGGACATTTGGCACTAGTTCTCACAATAGGATAACAAGATAATATACACTCATCCAAATATGAAGGATTTGGAACTCATTACTATAATCTTGTGTTGGAGATGATTGGAATGTCTCTTGTGTTAAAGATGATTTGTGAAGAGAGTTTCATAATTATGATAGAAACATCATCTCAAAGATATTGAATTATAATTTGATATATCATTTAGAATCCCATGGAATCCCTCACAAATCCTCTGCTTTTATTGTTCCTACAGTTAATTGTTTAAGAAACTCCATCTCTAGTGATCACTAAAGTGAGATTGAGATTATTAATCTGGAAAGAGTAGGGCTTGGGAAAAAAGCCTTTTATATGACATCACCATGGTATCAATAAATTAACTAACAAAATTCATTGGAAAAATTAGTAATTATTTGAGTTATAGGTCGGCTACTCCAATAGATGTGTCCCTTCAAACTATGGTTGAGCTGGTATAAATAGTAGCTTATACTCCTCCATTTCCTTCATTCAACTCAGTGCAAGTATAATATACACAACAGAAAAGGAGACTAAAGGAGGATGAAAGTTGTAGATTATTGTTTGGGAAAGTCTTGTTGAGTATTATGTGATTAGTATTTGGGCTATATCTCTCTCTACTCATGGAGTACTTGTGGATTAAAAATTCTTCTTTTGTTGCAGCCCAATTTGGTTTAATTTGTGAACAAAACCTTGTTTTTTTCAGGCACAGACTAGACTCTCTTTCTCAAGACCCGAGACAAAACTCATCCTTCATTCCAGACCTACAATACCTAAGACCTGTGGCAGTACTTTCAGACTTGTGCAACCAATTGAAGACATGTTCTTGGCCCCGTGGAAAGAAGAAAGTCTCAGCCCTGTGGTAGAATTTTCAATTTGAAGGTGAAAAACTTGTGATAAAAGGAGCTTAGACCTATGGAGGCTCAAAAATATGGAGGATATGAAGCTTGTTGACTATGGAGTCTTAGATCTGAGAAGGATGATGAACCATAGCTTGTGACATGTGTATTAACCAGCACCTTGATCTTGTGGGCATACTTGTAAATATCTTAGTATATTAGGCATTGGTTGAAGTCCTTAAATGAAGAACCTTGAGTATCATTTGAAGGATATTAAAAGAATAAGTAACATTGGAGTATACATGTGAAGAGGGGTTGTTAATGAAGCATCATAGGAGTACACTTGAAAAAGAGTTGTTGAGGAAACACCATTGGAAAACACTTATAAAGAGGGGTTGTTTGAGGAGAAGAACCTTGAAAAGGACTATAGCTAGCTGGCCTTGAAGTGAAATTTTGAAATATCTTTTTAAGACACTTTGATCACCTGCGAAGTGACCTTGAAGACCTTTTGTGACGACTCTTCTAGAGCAATCTTAGAGCATACATCCTTGACCTTTGAGCTTTGACTTTGAAGATTTATTTGGAGCATATTGGAGACTATATTGAGCATCTTGAAAGCTTGTTGATGAAGCATCATTAGCTAGATAATTAGGGCAATAGTATTGAGTATTTGTTGAAAAGGATTGTGGAAGTATCGCTGAGACACTTTATGGAGACATGATGCATGATTGAAGCCCCAACGAAGTTGTTGTACAGAAGACAACAAAGAAAAAAATGAAATGGAGAGCATATAAACAATCATTTACATTTTGTGATGAAAATAAATTGAAATTTGAACAAACTAATAAGAAATTAATGAATGAAATCATAGGCAAATTTCATGATCATACTTTGTTACAAACTAATAATTTTCAGCCATTAATGCGAGAAAATTTTGCTCATAAAAATCAGCAACATAGGGTATTTTTTTGGAGAAATATGCCAGAAAGATATAAGTTGTGGATTTTTCATTTTATTAATAAAAATACGAGTACAAGATACTATTTTGGTTGATTCCTACAAGAATGTAGACTAGAAATATACTTAAAAATGTTTAAGATGTAAAAAGACTCATACGTTGACACTCGTAATGCTAAAAATTAAGACAAAGTGTTGGGAAACTTGGACTCTTTTGATATTATTGGAAATATGTTCAACAAAAT
>APFE031432432.1:109600-151729 GCA_000404065.3 Pinus taeda | reverse complement strand
GGGGGGCTCCGCCCCCCCTCTAACCCCCCGATTCACTATGTAGGTTAGTCGTGGAAAGAATATAACACAACCCAACAAGAGAGGCTACATTGGACTTTATGGTCGTTCTGTTGGTATAAAAAAAATTCTACCTGTGGGCATTCACATGGGCCAGCTTGAATCAGTGTTAAATCTTTCAGACACTACATTGAGAATTGGGGAGCTGAAGGAACAATTCAAGGGGAAGAAAATGCTCTTGGGTGTTGATGACATAGATATATTCAAGGGTATCAGTTTGAAGCTGCTAGCATTGGAACAGTTGCTTAATCAACATCCTGAGTGGAGGGGCAAAGTGGAATTAGTGCAGATTGCAAATCCTGCAAGGGAGAGAACCTTTATTTGTCCCTTGTACACCAAAAGGATGCATAGAGTTGCTAATTCGATCTGTTATAGATATGGTGGGAAAAAAGGTTGTAGTGTTAGGCCGTAGCAATATTGTTGGAGCACCTGCTGCTATGCTTTGCAGAGGCACAATGCAACTATTACTATTGTGCATTCTTACACCAAAAATGCTGAAGATATTACTCGGAAAGCAGATATTGTCATTTCTGCTGCAGGTGTGTCAAACTTGGTTCGTGGTGACTGGCTGAAGCCTGGTGCTGTGGCAATTGATGTTGGCATAAATCCAGTCGAGGATCCCAATAGTAAAAGAGGTTACCAATTAATTGGTGATGTTTGCTATGAAGAGGCTTCAAGAATAGTCTACGCAATTACTCCTGTGCCTGGTGGGGTTGGTCCAATGACCATTGCAATGCTTATATCCAATACTCTACAATCAGCAAAACGAGTATATGGCCTCACTTAAAAGTTTGGGGTATGATCTAGCCCTGTAACAGGGGAGTTTGGATTTCAATTTTTCCATCATTCTTCCAGGTCAAGAATGATTTAGAGCTACAGTCCATTAGAATTATAGTCTAAATGTTTGCCGAGAGATGGTCTTTATGCAGCTTGAGGTCAACTCCTCCATAAAAAACACTTCAGCTCACATATTCCTGGTGTCTGGAGCAGCAACACGTGCAATATGTTTCTTGCATCGCTCGAAGGCAAAAAGTTCAAACCATTTTTCTCTTTGCTCCCTTGTATACGTGATTATGGGAGTTTTCACAAGTTTCTTATGGTGTGGATATGATTCTCTTATAAATATTTTTTTATCAGTGGAGTCATCAGGGTCAATCACTGGAATATAGAAGCTGTTGCTGATGCCATGAATGAATCCTTGACGATTCCTGAGGCTGAGCAGCAACTACGGCATGAAAAACATTACAAGTATGTGAGCACACATGGTGTAAATTATTGGGCTCATAGCTTTGAGCAGGATTTGGAGAGAGTATATCGGGATCACTTTAAGAGAAAGTGATTTGGTTTGGCATCATCAGGATGTTGATCCAGACTTTGGATCATGCCAATCAAAGGAGCATGCGATGCGCTTTCCTTTGATCAGAAGTGGTGTGCTTGTTTCACTATTTTTGTTGTTCAAATTCTTATTGAAAGACTTGGTCAACGCCATTCTCACGAATTACTTTGTTCTTGGGATAATTGTGTTATCAGCCACATGGTTATCTGCCATTGAACGTTTTCTTCCAAAGAAGTGGAATGAGTCACCAATAAACTGCCATCTTCCATATTTTAAAACTAGCGAGGTAGAGTTCACCAAATCACAGCTTGTGGCTGCCGTTCCTGGAACATTCTTTTTGCACGTGGTACACATTGAAGAAACGCTGGTTAGCAAATAACGTTTTGGGATTGGCATTTCAAACACAGGCTATTGAGAGGTTATCTCTTGGATCCCTCAAAACTGGAGCTATCCTCTTGGCAAGACTCAGAACTATCGCATGAGTTTGAGGACATATTGAGTACTATGCATTCAACTATGCCCAATGCAATTGCACGTGGGGATTATGTTATTGATAAACATAATTCATGTTGAATAGGATAAGGATAGTGACACCAACTAACTCTGTAATATATATTACCATTTCTCTATAAGAACCAACCAACAGAATAGCCCACTGAGTATTGATCGTATCACTATCATCATCAATATGATTGGTGGGCAGTTTCAGTACTGAATCCCAACCCCTTCTGGCCCCATCTGCAACTTTACTGAAGTCCAAAGAGAGCAGAAGAAAATAGAACAGCAGGCCTAATCGAAATCCCTTGGAGGAACCCATTGCAGATGTGTAGAGGCGCATCATACAGCAGACACTGTGATCAGCGAAATTATCAAAGGGGCCGATAACGACTCCAAAGGTGGTAGAAGGTTGAGCAGCAGGCATAAATGAGTGATAGAACAGTTCAAAGGCATGCGAAGGTCAAGAAAGAGCCCAGATGCGTGCCAAGGCATATCAGTGAAGCAGTAGAGAGTGTCAGTCGAAAATATCAGTGGAAGATATTTGTTTTTCAAAGCAGGTGAACATTAAAAGGCCCCAGCAAGTCAAATAAACAGTAAAAGCCCATTTAAAGCTCACTAAAGTAGAATTAATGCACTCCAATGCCACTCAGCAGCAGTGGAACTGCCTAAAAGATGTAGTCAAAAGGATTCAATGTGCAGTTATTATAGAGTTATGGTCATGAGGCCAGCGCACAGCTCTAGGACCATTGTTTGAACATTTTGAGGCTGCTCTCTCATGCGCAACCCTCAGTTGCATAACTTCAGTTGCTAGCTGCCCCAGCACATATCTTTTAGATATTTCATTACATTTACTCCCAGCAAGACTTTGAATCCAAGATAATTACTACACAGATCTCTTTTAGATTTGTCTTAGAGATATTTTTTGATATTTTTCCCCTTTGACACCTGTTCAAGGGAAGTCTGTAAATATTTCCCTATATAAACAACCCTATAGACAGTCTTAAGAGGAGGAAAAAAAGAAAGAATCAGTTGATATACTCCAAGAGAGACTTGTTCTGTACATCTGATATGTTTTCCTTAATCAAAGACTGCTAAAGTTTGGAGAATGGATTGTGTGATGTGTTTTAATGTTTGAAGGGTGAATTATGGAATTCTAGTGCTGCAACATGACTCAATAAGTGCCTCTCACCTCTGTTTTCAATGATTTATGCTCATAATATACATGTATCACCATCTAAATAGCAGATAGAAAGATTAGCCTATAACTTGCTCAGCTGCACTCTATGATCAAGGTCTTCTATTTCTTTATGTTTTCATCTGAACTGGTAGTGAATATGAATTCCCTTTGGCTCATATCTCCTCAAATTCACCCATGTTTTGGCAGTTATCTAGGGTTTTTTTTTACTTCTCCTAGACAGAGCTCTTTCATCTTCCTTCTGTTATGCTGAATGAGAGATTCTTTACCTCTCATTTCTTAAAACTTTTCAAGCCGGTTGGCTGGTTTGCTACACTCCATACCTGCGTTGTATTATTGAGAGTTTTTAAAATTAGATATTATTCAAGAGCTTGGATGATGGATTGTCTATTATGCTTCTTTTTAATGCATGAATTCTTATGCTGTCACATGGCCCAATAAGTGTCTCTTAGCTTCGTTATGTCAGTTTATATATGTTGGTATCATTGTCACTATCTCGATTGCAGAAAGAAAGACTAGTCTACAATTTGCCTTACAACACTTTATACTCATTTTCTGCAATCTTCTATATGTTTTCTTCTGACTAAAGTCATTAATATGAATACCTCATGGCTCATATTTGTACTATGTCACCCATGTATGATTGTTATTTAGGAAATCTTGACTATTCCTAGATAGAATTAATTCACCTTACCTCTGTCAGCCAGATAAAAGATTTCTTAGTTGGCTTACATCTCTGACCTCCACTTCATCCTTTTTTAGCCTGAATAATTGTTTCATGAGCAGCTATCTGATCCATATCCCTCTTGTGACCAAGAAAACACACCAACATTCCTACTCCCTGACTCCATGTCCAATGGTTTGAAACTTATCACACTATGCATTGCCTCTCTACTTGAAACCATCCTCCTTCCCACCAAAACACGAACAAAACCCCTTGTACTCAACAACTAGCCTAAAATCACTCTAAACAAAGCTAAATTACGAAGAGAGAACCCTCTCTGATTGCAGGTAGGCTAGGACCCATAGTCGAAAGATTGGTTTGGTGTTACCTCAGCCGTATCCCTTAAGGAGCCAAGGGACAACCAGAGCATTAACAGGAGTTACCCCTATACTCATGTATTCTCACTTTCTATACAATGTTTTGTTATTGATATATTTCTCGGTCATTTTACTCCATGCTTACTTACCGCTTATGTTTGTGTACATATTAGCAAGGCATGTTCATGCTTTAACCCCTGCACATTGTGAGTTCTACTTTGATTTGGCACTCGAGTATTCAACGCATCACAACCTAATTATGGCTTCATTTGCATCCAGGTTTACTGCAAATACCCCCCTCTCGCGTGTTGAAGTTTCATACATTTTTTTATAGTTAATCATCAGAAGTTGTTCTAGACTTGAGGGGTTTTTCTTGTTATATTATATAAGGGTTTTCTTCTTACAACAAGTGAAGGCCTACTCATTTCAAAATTGTCCCGGTAAATGATTTTATTGTCTAAATGTCTCTAGGGTTTCATCCTTAGATGAATGTATAATTTGTATATTGGTTTTATGAATCTTATTTTTCCCCGCCGCAGGTCATTGGCATAATATTGTTTTGTTCTCATTATTTCCTTTCAATACAAATCCCTGTGGTAAAGATTAGAACACATTTGATTTTTCCTTAAAAGGTTACATGGATGGTATCTTGTTTAATAGATGTCTCGTTTAATTTATAATCTACAGTAAATTCATAATTCGAATATATTTTTTAATATGAAAGAGAGAAAAAAGTTTCCAGATTAAGATTCAGGAAACTACTCCTATAATTCTTACGTCTGCTAGGGTCTGGATAGATTTTTGGGTTGCTGACTTAAGTTGGCTAGACCCGAAACTAAACTGGTTTTGTTTGAATTGCGCTCAACCCAAGTATTTAAACAGGGTCGGGATCGACTCTGAGTTCTCTCCTCTTCTTGAGTTGAGTCTTAGTCGATAACCTTGCTGACCCTACGACCCGCACCATTTGGGCTTTACCATACCAGTACTAGATTTATTATTCTTAAGTATACATAGTTTCAAGGGTATCACTTATTTTCCTTTCCACTGTATGGCACACTCTATGAGGTTTTTTATTTCCAGTACTAGAATGTATGTTCCAATTCATCAGGTTTTAGCATTAATATAAAACATACACATATTACTGTCGTAACTAGTTGTTTTGCTTTAAAAAAACTATAATGGTTCCAGACATCTCCTTGTTGTAAAATGGAAAGAGTGTTCTTCTACTATTCCTAAAGAAAATATCATGCACATACAACGAACATACTCATAAAACTTACACATTGTTTCACTGTACTTATTTGATCAATCACAACCAAGGAATCCAATTGAGAGTACCACTCTCCTCCCAACCATGAGAACAACAATTATGTTTGTTTCTCTGCCCAAAGAACTTGCCCTCCAGAAAAGTGGGGAAAAGTGACTTCCAGGGACTTCATTCACTAGCATCAGGGTTCCCACCCACCCAGGAATTTAATAACTAGTTCAAGGTTTCCACTGGTTCGTAGCCCATCTCAAGAGACTCTCAATGGCAGCGTCTTTCTTGTAGCTCCATTTCTCCTCTCTATCTTTAGGTGCTTCTAGTAGTTCCCTTCTCTTCTTTCCTTAGCCCCTTTTCCCACTTAGATACCCTTTTCTCTAGAGAGAGAGAGAGAGTAACTAACTGTGTCTAACTGTATGGTACTTGACAATAACATTCTTGGGTCCTCTCGTGTGGATTCCCTAACTTGTTAGTTAATAATAATTTTAACAATCTCCAAAAGAAATAAATTAAAATCATTTCTCTTTTTACCATCACAGTTTCACCATACCTTTTTACTTATTTCATTTTCTACAAAGTCTGAGTAGTAAAAGTAAAATTTAAAATGTTTCCTTTACCTAGGGTTGTTACATCTCCCCTCTCTTATGTGAAACATTATCCCTCATGTTCATTCCAGTCTCATAAATAGGTTTGGGTATGCTTCTCGCATAAGATCATCATCTTCCAAGGTGGCTTATTCTTAGCTAATGTGCTTTTATTGCACTTTAACATGGGTGATGACCCACCTTTGTAACATTATTTCTCTCTACTAGAGAATACGCAAAGGCTCTACCAGGAATTCTTCATCTGGTTCAACCTAGTCACAATCATAATTCTGTCATTAATTCTCAATTATTTATCAAAAATACATATGTATATATATATCTTTTCCTAAAAAAAGGGAAAGACAAAACAACAAAGAAAGAAAAAAAACATTCTTGATTTTACCTGCAATTCATGCCAACTAATAATACGTCTAGGGTCATATACATACTTTTTCAGCAACAAGACATGAAATACATTATGAACTCATATGTGACTGGGTAATGCAGCATGATGGGCTACAGGTCCTATTCTTTCCAGTATTTGGAAAGGCCCAAAATAGTGAGGGGCTAGCTTTGCACAACAACCCCACATCGAGGTACTTCTCTTGGAATTAACCCAGACATAATGTGGTCTCCAACTTGAAATTTACTATAAACTCTTCTTTTATCTACATAATACTTTTGTCTATCTTGAGAACCTTTTAAATTTTGTCACACATTTTTAAGAGTCAGTTCCATTTATGCTAATATATCAAGACCTAAGAGTAATTTGTCCTTAGGGTTACTCTAGTTAGTTGGTGTTTTGCACCTCCTCCCATATACCACTTCAAAGGGATTCATTTTTAACAATTCATGATCATTGTTGTTGTATGCAAATTCAACTAAGTGGAGGTAATCCTCCCACTTGGTTGGCTATTGCATAACATAAATTCATAACATGTCTTCAAGTATTTAGTTCACATGTTCGATCTTCCCATTTGTATGAGGATGGTAAGATGTACGGTACTACACCTGGGTGCCCATTCTGACAACAAGAGCCTTCCAAAATGCTTAAGTAAACTTCACATACCTATCAGGAATTACTACTTTGGGTATGTCATGTAACCAAAATATTTCTCTCATAAAAATGTTTGTGATCTACACAGTTTTGTATGTAGATTTCACATGTGTAAAATCAGTTGTTTTGCATAGCTTATCTACTACTACCGTAATGGAGTTTGTATGCCTTCTTAACATAGGTAGTCCTATTATAAATTCTAGGATGATGGCATCCCATTTCCACTTAGGAATGGGTAAAGGATGCATCAATCTTGTTGGGTGTTGATGGTCGACCTTAACTTGGTTACATTCCAAACATTTTTTTAAGTAATTTACAATACTTTTTCCCATTATAGGCCAAAAGTAATTTTTCCATATTGCGATGAAAGTTTTTTATACCTAGGGTGGGAAGAATAGGGGTTGCAGTGGAATTAATCTAAAATTAATTGTTTTATAGCCGATTGATTATGAAAAAACACTCTCTCTTTATAGGTCAGTAGGCCCTCCTTATTTATAACATATCCAGGTTGTTTCTTAGATCTAATTGTTGACTTAGCTTGCTTCCATACAAATTTGTATTCCATGTCCTTTGTGGAAAATTATTTAATCTTGTTAGAGAACTTGATTCTTCTATGTCTATAAGATATCTCATACACACAATGTAGTTTTTTAAATAGAACATCAGCGACACAGTTTTATTTCCCTATTAAGTGTTTTTCATCAAAGTCGAATTTTCTTAAGAAAGTAGTCCATCTGGCTTGACATGAATTAAGGTTATGTTGTTTAAAGAAACTTGTCACACTATTGCAGTCACCCATCAAAATGAACCTTTTAGCCAACATATAATGTCATCATACCTTTAAGGCATGGAACACTGTTGTAAGTTCTAGGTTATAGGAGAATATATATGTTTGTGATTCTCTAAATTCCATGATTCATAAGGTATCATTCTTCCTTCCTGCATCAATGCCCCATCTACTCCTTCCTTACAAGAATCTATGTAAATGAAAAACTCCTTTGCAGGGTAAGAAATTTTTAATACATGGGTTTTTGTTAATAGATATTTTAGTAAGTCAAAATTATGGTGAGAGTTTGCTATCCATTTAAAGGTTTTTCCTTTTTTCTACAAGGTAGTTATAGGATAAGTAGTTTTAGAGAAATTTTCTATGAAGCAGTGATAATATCCTATCAATCCCATTCGGGACCGAATGTATGCCATGTTCGTAGGAATACGTTATTCCATGATGATCTTGATTTTTTTAGGATCTGTTTCTATCCCTTTAGATGAGATTATGTGCCATAAACAATGCATTTAGTCCTTATAAAAGTTGCAATTATTGTACTTAGCATAAAGGTGATGTTCTCATTGGGTCTGCAAAACTATATGTAGATGCTCCTTATGTTCTTCTAAGTTCTTTGAATAAATTAGAATGTCATGGATAAAAATTACAAAAACATTATCCAAATAAGGATGGAAAATACCTTTCATTAAGCTCGTAAATTTTGTTGGAATATTGGTAAGTCCAAAAGGAAGCACCACAAACTCATAATGCTTGTATTGAGTCCTAAATGATGTTTTGTAGATGTCTTCCTTCTTTATTATAATCTAATGATAACCAAATCATAAATCAATTTTGGACAATAGAATAGCTCCTTTGACCGTGTCAAAAAAATCGTCAATTATGGGCAACGAGTATTTATTTTTAATTGTTAATTTTTTTAGTTTCCTATAGTCAATGCACAGTCGTAATGTGCCATCCTTTTTCCTCACAAATAGTACAGGATCTCCCTAGGGAAACACACTAGGACATATTTATCCTTTATCTAGTAATTCTTGTTGTTGCATCTTCAGTTTTGTTAAGTCAAGGATGCTCATATGGTATGGGGCCTTTGATACTAGGGTTTCTCCTGGGACCAATTCTACGGTGAAATCAGTATTCCTTTTCGGGGGAAACCCTGGGATTCCCACATGAAATACATAAGAAAACTCCTGAATAATTGGTATATTTTCAATGAAGGCTATTTTATCTTTAGAGTTAAAATATCCCTCTTGCACAACATAGCTTTGACAATGTTTTCTAAGACATTTTCCTACTTGGATGGTTGGAATTGGTCACAACTTAATAGTTCTCTTAATCCCTTGAAGTTCTTGTCTATCACCTTCCTCTTTGAGGGAGTTTATGGTATTTTATTTATAATTCACCATGGACCAATGGATTTCTATCGAGTCAGTCCATACCAATTAATACATCGTAGGACCCTAAGGGAAGCATACTAAGGTACATTTTAATTTGATGTCCCATTATTTCAATAGGGAATTTATATGTCTTCCTAGTCACCTTTCGTTTTGCCCTGATGGTCAACTACACTAACCAAGGGTTTGTAAATTTTTTAATTTAAAATTGACATGATTCTACTATCTTTGGGTTGATATAGCTCAATATTTCCCCTAGATCTACTAGAATAGAAATAGTACAGTTAGCTATTTTACCTTTGAATACTATCATTGTGGGTTGGTACTTGGCCTGATGATCCTCTAGGGTAGCATTAATTCTTTGTATACTTCTCTCCACATATCCAAGAGTAGAAGTTGCTTGAACATTCGTAACTGGTTATGACCTGGAGCGATGTGGACAATTCTTGTAATAACGGAGTTCTCCATAGCCTCAACAGTATAAGGAAGGTTTTTGTGTTTGACTTGGTTTTGGTTTTCTAGAAACTTCAACTTGCTTGGATTCTACTAGCGGTCTAAACTTTTGCTGATTTTTCCAATTTTGTTTATTTTTCTATCCTTTATGCATATTTTTGGTGCTTCAAAGGTTTTCATTCCTTTTGTTCTAAAATTTATTTGGCTCTTTCGTATTCAACCAAATATTTCCAACTCGCTTTTTCATCACCTACTGGTAACAAATTTGAGCTTTACAAATTGCCTCATCCATCTTCTTAGGATTGTCAAATTCCATCCTTTCCTTCTTGAATACTACAAGACTATTAACAAAATCTGGTACCTTACATTTTTCCTCCCATATGTAGGGAACATATCACAATAAGGAGGTAAGTTTAATTACAAATTTATCCATGGATAGTTGTCCCAACTTCAAATCGTGAAACTCCTTAGTTATCTCACCATAAAATCACTCTGTTAAGACTTTATCTTTAAAATGATTTTAAAATTTGTCCCATGTCACTTCTTACTCATCGATTCCCTGAACCATCTTAATTTCTTCCCACCACAGGGTGGCTTTCCCTTGCAATTGATAAATGGCTAATCTAGACTTCAAATTATCACCATACTCATAGATTTGAAAGTACTTATTCATGTTAATTAATCAAGCTTCTACATTTTCCTCCACCTCTCCATCACAGATCAGGGGTTTGATATTTTTAAAGTACCCTTGGAGTTCAACGTTTTTCTTCTTGGCTCCCTTACTACTGGAAATATTATTAGACCCTTCTTCATTATGGTTCCAACCTCTCTCGTATTCAGGGCTTTCCTCCCTATGTCAACACATTTCTGTTTTGTTTTCATTGTCATGACTAGGATCGAGTGATTTGAATTAGATCATTATATTGTTTTTCATCCATGTCGATGCATTTAGGCTGTAAAAAGTGGAGGAATTAGGTCATAGGACCATTTTTATAGGTGGATCTAGTTTGGTGAAATGGGGTCTGAAACCTTCCAAGAGTGTTTTGAGGCATCAAATGACATTGTTTTGGGGGAAAACACTTTTCTGCTTCTAATAAAGTACATTTCCATGCAATTATACACACATAGACCTTTCTAACAGCAATAAGTGTGTCTATCGGAGTTTGTATGAAAAATTCATGCCACTTAGAAGTCATTAGGGGAATTTTGAGGTCTAAAATGGGCCTCCTCATAAAAATGTACAAACGGAACAAAATTTATAAGAACTATTAGGATTCAACATGATGATGTCAACCATGAGGGATGATTCACCATTTTTAATAAAAAATTAAAAATATTTTAAAAAATAATTCAATAATAAAACTACTTTTTCAATTCGTATTTTAAACTTATATCCCTAAGGTTTTACTCAAATTTTGAGAGAGAGTACTTGTTGGATGAAACATCTAATTCCCCATCCAAGGATTAGCCATGTTGCATATTTTCGATGGACCCTTCTACACGAAAAATGAGAAATTGATAAAACATGATTGCAATAATGTTTTTCATGTATTTCTCATTTTTTGTGTAGAATGGTCCATCGAAAGTATGCAACATGGGTACTCCTTGGATGAGGAATCAAATTTTGCATCCAACAACTGTTTCCACTTGAAATTTGAGTAAACCCATAAGGATATAAGTTGAAAAATATGAGTTGAAATTTTTTATTTTATTTATTTATTTTTTGTGTTTCCCTTTAAAATTTGATGATGTAATCTAATCTTATTTGATTATTTTCACTATTATTTTATAATTTCCTTAGGAGGCCCATTTTAGACGTCAAAATTCCCTTAATGTGACCTTCTTGTTTTCAAACCTATAGTTCATGAGGATGTCGCGCCAACCCTCATTATTTATAGAAAATGGGCTAGCCATGTGTTTTTGATGTAAAATACTCTAGAAGAGACTATTTTGTAACTCTTGTTAAGATTTAATATAGTCAAAATTAAAAACTAGTAGGCTATCAGATTGTGTTATATCCAGACCACTAGAAAGAAGAGGCATTCCATTATTTTGAGAGAATTTTGTTCCATAGCTAAGAAAATATATCCAAGAGATAAAGGAGGTAGAGCACACAGAGAAGATATGTGCACTATAGCATCCCACAAACCACAAGCATTAATTTTTTGTTCCTATAGCCATATTTCCAGATAGAAAAAGGAAGCGAATCAACCTCACCTTCCAATTGGGTTTTCTCCCGAAAGGGTTTCTCAGAGAGCACACCTTGTGTTTTATGTGTGTATGAAATTATTTTGTCATTATCTATTTTTCTACACAGTTTTTATTCACATGCATGCACCAATTATAGTAAAACTTATAGATCTAGAATTTAAATAACGTTGTAATTGTGTAAAAATATAATATTTTAATATATTATTATTGGATCTATTGTGACAAACCGTCTAGTGGAATATCCAGGGAGTTTTATGGATAATTTGGTATCATAGTAAGTTTCTTTCGGTATTTGTGGATATTTGCAGGGATCTAGATCAACGGGACAAAAATTGTAAATCCTTAATCATGGCTAACGAATTTGTAAACAAACTACATGATCCTACAAGGGTGAGGTTTTTGTGGCTCGAACAACAAATCGCCGATATAAACCATAATGTAAACCTCCTCATGGAGGCCCTAAGAAATAAGCTGTGGATATTTTGAGAAGATGGAAGGTTTGAATGTAAAGGAAAAATCAGAAGGGGGGTCGGGATATCACAACAACAGGAGGAACCAGTCAAAGAGAGAACCTGGAAAGGATCAACCTAGTTCGAGTGTCATGAATCAATCTATGTTCAAAATGGAAGAAAAATTCTATATCAATTTATACCACGGTGAGATCAATGATCTGAAGAAGAACCATTGGTTATTTAAGCTCCCATCAGCATGATGAAGGGAAAAAGATCGCATTCACATTGTTGAAATTAAAGGGCCATGCACTAACTTGAAGGGAAAGCAACATGGAAACTCTGAGATTGGAGGGAGAACCTCTAGTGACTAAGTGGGAGGATTTCAAAACCCTCATTATGTCACAATTTTATCCCATTGGGTATATGGAGGACTAGTGGGTCCTGTGACATTACTTTAGGAAAATGTCGAGCCAATGTGTGTAGGAGTATACCACAAAATTAAAAAAGATGGTTATAATGTTGGGTATCTCTCCAAAGAACCCATATGTAATCCTCAAGTATTTGTGGGGTTAGGACCGCTATCGGTGTGAGCAAGTGATGTTTTTCAAGCCACAATTCGTGGACAAGGCTTGTGTACCAGCACATTACTTGGAGAACATGGGCTAGAAAAGAACGCAATCAATTTAATAGAAGCAGAAGGAGAAACATGAAGCTTCTAAGGAGGGGAAGAAGAAGATAAAAGGGGGAAAGATAGAAAGACAACAACCACAACACACTAGTGAAAAGATCCTCACAACTAGTGAAACCACTGCAACATTCATGGCCATACAAAGGAGAAGTGCTGGAAGTTACATCGAAAACTAAACCAAAAGAACAAGAAGAAAGATAATGAAGAATCTCATGCCCATTGATTCGAGCAACCAAGTTGAAAGTATCTTGGATGTGGATTGGAAGATCATATATACATCTTTGTAGAAGGAGGTGAATCTCAGTAGCCTTCACCAACAGGAAGAGAAAGAAATGATCAAACTCTTCCATATAAAGATACAGGTCAATAAAACAAAGATTGATCCTCCATTTGACTCAGGATCGTACGCGAATCTCATTGCAACAGAGTTGGTCAAGAAGTTGGGGTTGGAAGTTCGTCATCATATTAATCCATATCCACTGGGATGGATACATAAGGATACAAATATTAAGGTAATAAAATAGTGTAAAATTAAATTTTCTACGAGTGTCGATTTTATTGATCAAGTAGATCTGGATGTGGTTCCCCTTGATGTTTGTGGAGTCATGTTTGGGAGTCCATTTTTGTACATGCATGATGAAATATTCATGAGGAGATCTAGATAGTATCAACTCATCAAGGATGAAAAATCATTCATCATCAATGAATAGAAAGGAAAGCCAAAAATTTCACTAGTAAGTGCCAACCAAGCCAAGAAATTTATCAGTTCCAGCAAGAAGTATTTTTTATTATTTTTAATAGAAATCCAGTTTGAAGAGGAGTGAATAAGACGCAAGGCATCCCTAGAGGGGTGTACTAAGAAGCATAAACAAAAATTGGAGGAGTTGTTATAGGAATACAAGGATGTCTTCTGAGAGCCTAAATGGTTACCACCTAAGAGAGAAGTGGAGCGCGGGATCCGTTATTGTGAGAGTCCCCATTGCCAAATATTAGGTTGTACAGGTAGTTTGATATAGGAGCAAGTGAGGGGAAGAAACAGTTAAAATATTTGTTGGAATAGGGTGTCAATTGATCAAGTACATCACCATATGGGTCACCCATCATCATTTTTCTGAAGAAGGATGGGACTTGACCAATGTGTATAGATTACAGGGCGTTGAGTAAAATCACGCTCAAGAACAGATACCCCTTGCAAAGGATAGATGATTTGCTAGATCAGTTATACCAAGAAAAGTATTTCACCAAGCTGTGCTTAAAGTCTAGATATTACCAAGTTCAAGTCAAAATAGAAGATATATGGAAGACTGCGTTCAAAACTAGGCAAGGTTTATATGAGTGGTTAGTTATGCCATTTGGCCTATGTAATGCACTAGTTATGTTTATGAGATTAACAAATGATATACTATGCCGTTTTATATATTCAATTCTTATTGTCTATCTGGATGATATACTAGTATATTATGATATCTGGGAAGAGCATATTTCACATTTGATGCAGGTGTCGGAAACATTGAAGAAACACGAGTTGTTAGGAAATCTCAAGAAGTGTGAGTTTGCACAATAGTATTTGGTGTATCTGGGGTATGTGATCACTGGAGGATATTGGAAGATGTATCCTTCCAAGATGGATTCCATCCTGAAATGGCCAGTGTCTACTAATGTTTTTGAGGTCAAAAGTTTCATTAGAGCAACACTATACTTGAGGAAATTCATAGCCTCATTTTCAGTGATAGTAACACCGCTCCATGCCATAATAGCAAGTGGTAAGGGTTTTTAGTGGGGAAAATGCCAGTAGAAGTATATGGAGGAGCCAAAGAATAAGATTAGTCAAGCACCAGTTATAGCATTACCAAACTTGCAGCTGCCCTTTGAAGTGGAGACAGATGCGAGTGGGTATTCTATGGGAGTTGTCTTGGTGCAAGGAGGATGGCCAGTTTGCTACCATTCTCAAGTATTTCATGGGGTAGTTCTTAACTATCCTACCTACGATAAGGAGCTCTATGCCATGGTGCAAGTTGTGCAGAAGTGGAAGCACTATATGATGGGAAAGGAGACAATAATCCACAATGATCACTAACCATTATAGTACTTGCAGGATGAGAGTAAGCGACAAGAAACCAGTCGTTACAAGTGGATGGGGTTTTTACAATAGTTGCATTTGGTGATCAAGTATAAGAAGGGAAACACAAACAAGTTGGACAATATGCTTTCAAGGCCACCCACATCAAATATTACATATTTCGAGACTCCTGTGCACATGGATCCATTCACCCATAATGCATACACAGAGGCATATTTAGAAGATGAGGACTTTAAGGAGGTGTATCAGTAGTTAAAGAGTCAGAGTCATGTGCACGATGGCGAAAACACTGTTGACTACCATCTCCAGGATGAGTCACTCTATGGGATGAATAATCTATGTGTTCCTAAACATGATCATTTGTAGTTGATTAGAGGAGCTCACACATCCAAGCTTAGAAGGCAATTAAGTGTAGGGAAGATCGTGGTTAACTTATAGAGGTATGTATATTGGCCCAAGATGCAAAAGAACATAGCTAGGTTCATAAGAGGATGCATGCTTTGTTGTACCAGAAAGCCTAGCAATAGGAAACATGGTGTGTATCATCCCTTACATGTACCTACTCATTGTTGGGAAATCATTTCCATGCACTTTGTGGGAGGTTTACTGAAAACCAGGAAGGGACATGACTACCTTCTCGTGGTAGTTGATAGGTTTAGTAAGATGTGTATTTTGAGGCCCTCTAAAAAGACCATAAAAAACAAGAAGAATCAAACTTGTTCTTTGGATAAGTTTGATTGCACTTTGGGATACCAAGGAGCATCATTTCAAATAGTGACACAAGATTTCTCGATGCATTCTGGGCTACATTGTAGGAGAATATGAACAAAAAGTTAAAGAGATCTACAACATTCCATCCATAGATAGATGGGCAGATAGATGTAGTCAACAAGGCTTTGTTGCAACTTCTGAGGGGATACAACCAAAATCATCCTCAGACCTGTGATGAAAATTTGGTATGTATACAACATTCTTATAAGAGAGCAGTCCACACTTCTACAGGAAAGTCCCCATTTGAGACTTGTGTTGGATATTTTCCATTTTCACCTTTGGATATTGCATATGGGCAGGAAGGAGGAGTGGGGGAAGATCTTACAAGAGATTCTTTGAGGGCTGAAAAATTTATAAAGAAGACTAGGTGTTGGGCACCAAATCGGCCTATCTTTTTCCTGCATTTCCACTCCTCTTTTCATCCATTTTGTATTCATTCGCATATATTTACTATGTAAAACTATGAGGTAATTTCTCCTTATCGTCTCTTGGGATATCTAATTAATGAAGTAGAGTCATGAGGGTTTTACCTATGCGAACCACTAAAACATGTTATGACCGCAAATTATGGATCGCAAGTGTTGACCTCATGGAATATCGCAGCAGTTCCGCGATTCATAGCAAATGATCTACCTTGATGAAACAACATAACTGATTTCTAGCTATTCTCAACCCGTTTTGGATCATTCTTGTTCTTTCTCTCTCAGTGCTAGTGTTGTGTTGAACTGATGTATATCTTTTGGCATATAGTTTCCAGGTTTTGGGGAGAGATGTTACTCCCCTTTATACTATATAAAATTTAGGTCATTCCTGTACAAGGGGTTAGCCAGGCCCTCCATTCTATTGTAACAACATTGTTCAGATTAATAAAATACAACCCCTTTTTCCAGTCTATCTTTCGCTATGAGTAATGCAACCCTAATCAAAAAGATGGGCCCACTCTTCTGATCAGGTGTTTCATGTTTCCTTGTTATGTGTATATTGTTCATTGTTGTGTTTATTTCTTTATTGTTGTTGCAAATTCTTTAGATCAATATGAATACCTTTTTAAGTTCTGCAGTTGAGTTTCTATTTCTGTTTTAGCAATGCTTTGATTTGGCAATCACGAACCCTTGGTTGATGACAAATTGTAACCTTGCCCCTGCATATACCTTGCATGTTGCCTTGAAAACAATACACACTTGGATTGATACATTAATGTAGGAAAGGGGGTGAATAAATTGTTCATACCTGGACACCAACATTTTGGCGTCATTGTCGGGGAGGCTAACAAGGTGCAAGACACGATCTGTATCAACCAAAGGGTCAATCTCTTGTCATGGGGAGAAAGCAAGCTTTATCACTTTACTCCAGGTCTTGAGCGTAGGTATTTTGTTTATTTTGTGCTTTTATTGTATTCCTATTTTATTAGGGCCGATATATTGCCTGGGGAGGGAGGAGTGCATTGATGCCCTGCTCCAGGACCTGACCTTAGATTTCCCAAGAATTTTTTTTGTTTTGGTTTTGAGAAACCCAATCTCTTGCCCTGGGGAGGGAGGGGTCCTCTGATGCCCTACTTCAGGTCTTGAAGTGATATGATTTCTTGTGTGTGTGTTATTTTTCTTTATTGGGTTTCTTTTCCTAGGGAGGGAGGAGTCTTTTGACACCCTTCTCCAGGCCCTAAACCCTAGGTTCCTGTTTTCTTTTCTTTTTTTGTTAATTGTTCTCTTTTCAATGTGATCTCTCATCCTGGGGAGGAAATGGTGTTTTGACACCCTACTGTACGTCTTGAGCACTATGATTTGGTAGCAATGTCTTTCGTCACACCAACTTGTATGAACAGAGAGCTAAATAAAAGGGGCGGAGGGGGAGCCCCAAATAAGGGAGGACAGGATTATGGAAGGAATACTTATATCCAGCAAATCATTGTAAAAGCTTAATCAGAGGCATCTTCTCGTGCAGCTGTGAGGCCAGGTGCACAGACAAGATCTGAGGGACAATATATAGATCAACTAGTGCTATCCACAACACACCCTATTGATTCGATACAACAGGCCCTGCCAGCAGCCAGAGAGACAAGCAGTAGTAAGCTTGATAAAGGGATATTGTTGCTCATAACAGAAGAGGAAGAAGTTGCAAGTAAAGCATCTGAGGGAACGGTCCATCCCAGTAGGGAAGAAGAAGTTGCAAAGAGGATATCTTAAGGGTCAAGCCATTGTGACAGGGAGGAAGAAATTGTAGAGACACTTCTATCACCAAAGGATAGAGGGAGCACTTAAGGCAACTCGAACCCCTGGATAAAAGCCCTTCCTGCAGAGCTTGCTGAAATCCCCAATTAGTATTGGAAGATATTCATGGCACCTACAACCTCTACTATTGAATTCCTAGTAGGGGATCTTGGGACTGGCGCACCAACAAAGCCCATTCCTTTAACAACTTTATCTAGTTTCCATGGGCTTACATCAGAAGACCCCGACACGTTTTTGTTTAAATTTGACATTGTGTGTTGAGGATATGATTATATAATGGATACTCAAAAATTGAAAATATTCCTTGCTACTCTAAAAGTGACAACCCTGTGGTGGTTTATGGGTCTTGGGGGAAGGTCTATCACCACATGAAAAGAGATGAGAACTACTTTCTTGGAGAAGTACCAGGACTACTGTAAATCATGGGATATTAAAGAAGAACTCTTCAAATTTGAATAGAAGAGGGAGAAAATATGGAAGATTGTGTGGAATGATTTAAATACACATTGTAGAGATCAGGTCACTCTAACCTCGATAAGGACATTTTGAAAATTATCCTTCTCTGGGCCTTCCAAGAGGACTCTTTGGAATTGTTAAATGTAGTCGGGAAGGGAGATATATCAAAGGAGAACTTTGACAGCATCTACAGGTTGTGCATCCAGTGCTCAAGGGGAGTTGCAAGGAATAAACAAGGGATTTGATTAACAAAATTATCTAGTGGATGTGTTACAAAAGTAGAAATTGGGAATCTATTGGACAGCCTGAGGACTTCTATCTTAAGTACCTTATCTGAACAAATAGACATGCTGCAGGTAAAATAAAAAAAGCTAGAATTGGAAAGAGTTATGGCTGTATTTTGCCCAACATGCAGGAAGAAACACCCACAGAGGGAATGTCGATTAAAATCTATAGAGGAGTGTGAAATATGTGAGTTGAATCATGCGACAAGTTCATTCCCATCCTTGCTAGGACTAAAAGTGGTTTTTCAAGGGACAGGCGAAGAGATGGAGCAGTTGTACTTTATGGGACCTAAAAATCCATCGCAATGTCGGTCGTCAATGGGAAATCAAGGTATGTTTCCGGATCCATATCAATATTTTAGTAATTTTAATATGGGTTCCCATTCCATGCCTTATCCACCCATTTGGCTCCAATACCAGTTTCCACCTTGGCAGTGATGGGCTCCTCAAGCTAGTTCGAGTTCCTCGTGGGCTCCGAATGGTAGGGCCTTCTCCTCCTGGTCAGTTTCCCCAGTCAATTCCACAACAACAACTTCAGTTACTCTCTAATGTGCCTCCTGTAATCAGCCTGTTCGTCCCCAACTTCCCATCCAACCCAATCTGAATCCTAACAATAAAGGGCTTCAGCAAGCTAACACCCTCAACCTACCTTCATACAGCATCTTTACCACATAATTCTATGAGATGAATTTACGATTTGGGCTGATAGTGAATGCTCAACCCTCACCAGTTATCATTGAATAATTGACACTAACGAAAAGGAACCAGAAATGGTCGAAGAGGAATCAAACCGGGTCAACAAAAATCATACACCTCCTCAACCGCCAATTACTCAAAAACACCAAGTTGAACAACCCTATCCAGAAAGGTTGGCTTTGAGTAAACAAGCCCCTCAAGCTGAGTTGGACCTGTTAAGGGAGTTACAGAATTTATTTGTCAAGATTCCCCTGTTGCAAGCTATGAGGGATGTACCTATATATGCAAACACTCTTAGGGAATATTGTGATAAGAAGCCTAAAAAGAAATCAAGAGACCCACTCACCATTCATGTAATGGGGAAGTTATCAAATTTGATGATGGGAAGGTCCATGCCTGTAAAGTATGGGGATCCTGGGAACCCAATTTTAACTGTGAAAATTAATGGGGTAGAAATTCCAAATGTACTGGTAGATTTGGGTGCTACCATAAATGTCATCACTGCTAAAACTATGCATGCATTAGGTCTTTGTAACATGAAACACACACCTACAATGTTAGAACTGGTAGATCAATCTACAGTGAAACTGGTAGGGAAGTTAGAAGATATCACAATTTTGGTTGATTAATGGCACTACCCTGTGGACTTCCTAGTACTCCAAACACAATCTCCAGCTAGAGGCCATCCCTTGATTCTAGGATGACCATGGCTGGCAATCGTAGATGCTTATATTGGGTGTCGGTCTGAACATATGAACATTTCAAATAGAAAAACACTAAGAATCCAGTATTATATCTTCCCGCAGAACCTAACCCATCAACAAAATCAATAAGCCATAAGAAATCTTTACCCAAGAAAGGGTCTGAATCAGAAAATGAGGAGTTAAGACCAGTTCTTACTATTGGATAGGCCCTTCAGCTGAAAACCAAAACAGAAGATGACAGAACTACTACCTTTATTATTGATCCCTGTTCTGTTTCAGATTTAAATCAGCAAATCTTGGAGTCTGTCTTGAGCTGTGAGACTCAGGAAAGTATTGGAACAGCAGATGAATTTGATGAGCTTCCTACAACTGTGCCCCATTAAGGTATTTCCGTGGAAATAGAACCAGGAAAATCCTTGAATATCAATCCAGATCTGTCAGAGTCCCAGAAGAAACAACTTTTGGATGTTCTTCAGAAACACAAAAAACCCTTCGCTTGTGACTACTCAGATATGAAGGGGATTCCTGATAATCTATGCACCCATCACATATACATTAAAGAGGACTGTCATCTTGTGAGGCAACCCCAGAGAAGAATGAACCCTTCTCTACAAAACATTGTTAAGTAAGAGCTCCAAAACCTACTGGGCATGGGATTTATCTACCCCATTTCAAGCAGCCAAGGGGTTTCCCCATTGGTACTGGTCCCTAAGAAAAATGATAAATGGTGAATATGTGTGGACTATAAAGAATTAAATAAGGCAACTCAGAAAGACCATTTTTCATCACCATTCATTGACCAAGTCTTGGATACATTGGCTGGGAAGAAGTTTTTCTCCTTCCTGGGCAGATTTAGCAGCTACAACTAGATCCAGATAGCTCCTAAATATCAGGATAAGACCACTTTCACATGCCCATGGGGAACGTTCACATATCGGGTCCTCCCATTTGGTCTCTATAATGCACCTGCAACATTCCAGAGGGAAATTTTAGGGATTTTCTCTGATCTGATGGATGATATTGTTGATATTTATATGGACAATTTCACTGCATATGGAGATTCATTCGAAGAAGCATTGGGGAAGCTAGAAAAAGTTCTTGAAAGATGCAAGCAGGTGCATGTCTCTTTAAGTATGGAAAAATGCCATATGATGATGAACGAAGGAATAGTCCTTGGACACTTGCTTTTGGCTGCAGGAATCCGGATGGATCCAGCTAAGATAAATGTAGTAGAGAATTTTCCAATACCCAGAACACCCACTCAGGTATGTAGCTTTATCGATTGCACTAGTTATTACAGGCGCTTTATAGAAAATTTTGCTAAAACAACACATCTGCTTTTTCAATTATTGACCAAAGATGTAGACTTTGTGTGGACAGATCACTGTGATGCAGCCTTTGTGAAGATCAAGGAACTGGTCTATAGTGCTCAAATCCTTAGAGGGATAGATTAGGCATTACCATTCCATATTCATGTTGACGCTTCCCAGATAGCAGTTGGGGCAGTTTTGGGGCAACAACTGGATAAGATACCATATGCAGTTTACTATGTTAGTAAGAACTTGGTTCCTACTGAGTTAAACTACACAGTGACTGAAAAAGAATTCCTTGCTTTCATCTATGCCATCAACAAGTTCCAGCACTATATTACTGGTTAACCCACCTTTGTACACACTAATCATGCAGCCATTAGATACCTGATGAATAAACCCATTACTCTTGGTCGTATTACAAGATGGCTTTTGCGACATCAAGAATTTTACATTACCATAGTAGATAAACTAGGGAAGGACAACGTGGTTGCTGATTTTCTGTCTAGGTTAGAAAATAATGCCGAAGGTACATCTATCGAATATAGCTTTCCAGATGAATATCTCTTTGTAATTTCCGCTAACACTCAATGGTATGTAGATATTGCTAATTATCTTGCTACAGGGAAGGTACCTTATCATTTTTCATATAAGGATCAATGGAAAATTATTCATCATAGTACCCGATATTCATGGATGGTAGGATACCTCTTTCATATAGGGGTTGATCAATAGATTCGGCGCTAGGTATTAGAGGATGATATCTATGAGATATTAAAGGTCGCCCATGGTGAACCTTGTGGAGGACATTTTTTAGATAAAAGAATAAGCCACAAGGTGTTGCAAATGGGATACTATTGGCCTTCTATCTTTCGCGATGCTAGAGATTATGTTCGAAGATGTGACAACTGTCAATGGATGGGACAACTTGGGAAATCAGATGAAGTGCCATTATAGCCGTAGATACTCCTTGAACCTTTCGAAAAGTGGGCCATTGATTTCATTGGGCCCTTCAACCCACCTTCTCATCGGAAGGTTCACATCTTGATCTGCACTGATTATGTGACTAAATGGGTGGAAGCTAGAGCGATTGTGAAAGCAACAGAATAGGTGGTAGCAAATTTCTTTTTAGAAGAGATTTTTACCCGATATGGTATCCTGAGAGAAATTATTTCAGATGGAGGAGCATAGTTCACATCCCACATGATAGAGAAGCTTATGCAGAAATACGGGGTTAGACACATAGTGACAACTCATTACCATCCCCAAGCGAATGGAGAGGTAGAAAGCACTAACAAGGTATTGGAAAATATCTTGACAAAAACTATAGCAAGTCATTTCCAGGATTGGTCGCAGAAACTTCCAGAAGCTCTTTGGGCGTATAGGACGACATGACGAAATACAACCAAATTTTCACCATTTGAGCTAGTCTATTGGAAATCCCCCTTGTTTCTAATAGAGTTTGAGATCAGTACACTTAGAACGGTTTTGGAAGTGGGATTAGACTTATAAGAGGCCCAAAAACACTGGCTCAAACAACTCAATGAGTTATATGAGATTCGTTCAGTAGCTGTCCAAAGAACCACTGCTATCCAACAACAGAGAACGAAATGGCATGATAAATTTATCAAGAATAAGGTGTTTCATACAGGAGACTGGGCATTGCTCTATGACTCTTGGTTCAAATATTTTAAAGGAAATCTTCACACTCATTGGATGGGATCCTATGAAGTGGACATTTTATTCGACAATGGAACAGTCAGATTGGTTACAGTATATGAAAATCATGCTTCCTTCTTAGTGAATGGACACCGTCTAAAGTTATATCATCACCCAAATTCTAAGGATGCCTTCATCAAAAATATTTCTGATACATCTGGTTTGATGTTATTGGTGCAGAGAATACTCCCTCCGCCTTCTATAATAATAATAATAATAATAATAATAATAATAATAATATGTTGTTACTACTTACTTGTTTGTCTTTTTGTAGGAATGAGAACTGAATTATGACAAGGAGAAACTAAGAAATTTTCCAAGTAACATTTGTTGTTGTTACTCCACCATTGTTGTTATTCCATCGGTGTTATTACTTCGTCGTTGCCGTTACTCTGCTAGTTTTGTTACTCCGTCATTGTTGTTACTCCATCCGTGATGTTACTCCATCATTGTTATTCCGTCATTGTTGTTACTCCATCGGTGCTATTACTCTGTCGTTGTTGTTACTCCGCAGGTGTTGTTACTCTGCTGGTGTGGTTACTCCGTCGTCATTGCTACTACGTAGGTGTTCTTACTTCATTGTTGTTGTTACTCTGCCAGTGATGTTACTACACCGTTGTTGTTACTCCGTCGGTGTTGTTACTCCGTCGTTGTTACTCGATCGGTGTTGTTACTCCGCAGTTGTTGTTACTCTGCCATTACTGTTACTTCGCCATTGTTGTTACCTCATTGGTGTTGTTACTCTATAATTGTTGTTACTCTGTCGTGTTGTTACTCCGGTGGTGCTGTTACTCCGCCCTTGCTATTCAAGGTAGGTCGCCAGGTATGCCTTTATTGACTCTTATAGATTTAATTAAATATTCCAAAAAAGAGACTATTACGTGTCGCGAACGAACGCATTTAAGTTGGGAGAGGGTCCCGTCATGAATAAACGATGATGTACCTAAAATCGTAATCATATCACATTATTACCAAATCCAATGCGAACGGAAATAAAAAATAGTACGATTTTGTAATCATGATTCTAACGCATTGGAATTTGAAATCGTACACCAAAAACCTTATCGGTCATTTCCTTAGTATTTTGTATTCAATCACCATAATCATTCACTTGTACTGCCAGACCATGTCATTATTTGTTGTGTTTTTCTAGGTGTACCAACCATTATTACTATTCTTTTACCCCGTAGCCACCATGCTAACATTATTGCCATCATCAGTTGGGTTCCTGTTACTATCCCCCTACAAGTGGACTGTATCCATCGTGTTGATCTAGTTCCTATAGTGATGGGTGGGTTGGTTGTGTGCCATGAAGTAGAGGACATGACAATGGTCCAAAATAATTACGAAGTATGGCAGGTTTTTGAAAATGCAGGGTGGAACGTCTATTTCAATAGGTTGCAGGGGTTTAACGAGGTGATTGCGATTGAATTTGCACTCAATTTAGTAGAAGGGATCTCTCGGGTCCGGGGGATAGAAATCCCTGTTATAGAGGAAACCATTGCAGAGGTCAGTGGGCTACCCCAGCAGGGGTAGAGATGGTTTTCACGAAGAACCTCTCTCCCAGAGTTCCCTAAAGAATTTTTGCAAGTTGGAGAAAATATTGTTCAAAAAGGCCAAGGGTATGACCGGTATTCATTACCACACCCATGGGGTGAAGTAGCAGGTTTTGTAGTGAGATACATACCCTACGAGGGGAGGTATACCACTGTGTTTAAATATCATTTCAAAATGTTGGCTCACCTCCAGTTCCCACAATCGGAATCCTTCTCATTGAATATTCCTTTCTTCCTGTTAAAATGTCACCAACTGATGGCGCAATATGCTCAGCGTTCACAACAAGTGGTGATAGTCATTACCAACCATGGGTTGGTCTGGTTGTTAGTCATGCATCCAATCGATCGACTTCAAATCCCATGGGAAACATTCCAAGATTCTACAGAGGAAGAGATAGTAGCTACTAGAGCCGCTAGAGAAGAAGAGTCAGAAGCGATGGAGGAAGAACCTAGAGTAGAGGACGAATACATAGATCAAGAAAAACTAGAGGAAATGGAGATGGAACCTGAGGGGCTGGAATAGAACCAGGAGCGTGAACCAAGGGGACGATATAGAAAGGGTCACCAAGACCACGACCGAGGCTGTCTCACAAGAACCAACCTCGACCATGGAGCCAGTGGAGCAAATCAACAACACTGTAATAAGAGAAGAGGTGCCACATTTGGTTGAGGTGGAGGAATTTGTTAATATTATGACTAGGGGTGTCCCACAAGAACCACCCTCGACCGTGGAACCAATGGAGGAAGATGAACCAGGACGAGAGGGGCCCAAAGCTGAAAGAATTGTGGGGCCAACAAAACGAGAGGTTATGGGTATAATGGACAAAATTGATATAATGATGCAAGAATCCATTTTTATCAATGTCATGCTGGAAGAAACAGTGCCAACATTGTTTGTTCAAGAATTATTGGATACGAAAGGGGATGTTCCACAAGAACCACCATCAACCTATTTAACCCTGGAGAGTGCAGAGGAATTAGATGCTGAGAATGACATTAGTCCACAAGAACTAGCATCAACCTCGGAACAGGGGACTGCACAGGAAAGGGTTTCAACCCAGAGTAGAGATGTTGCAGACAGAGGGAAAGAGCCTAAGGCCACAACCAGGGCCGAGATAGATCAGGCAGGAAAATTATTTCAATTTTCCTCTTACTTCTCCAATCCAAAAGGGGCGAGGGTGTCTCACTCTTCCCAACACGTGGAGGAGGATGTTACCATTCTGCTAATTTTGAAGTTTGATGGGTTGAATAAGGAACTAGCTACCGTAGGTTGGTAGGTTGCAGACTTCCACAGAGACCTTTCCCAGGAACCCAGAATAGAGGAGGAAGTAGGTGTTTTTGAAACAAGGGAACCTGGAGGGGAAATTTTTGTTGAAACACCGATGGACACCCATCAAGTGTGTCCACCACTTATCGAGATATCTTCATAGCAGGTCAAGGCAAGAGTCTGTAAGGAAGCGGTTGCTCCCAAGGAAGAGAGACCAAGCAAATCAGCCCGATCACTTAACCCTGTGGATACTCCCTCGAGTAATCCACCACCTGTCGAATCAGCTGTAGTACCAGATGAGGTGGTGGTCAAACAAGAATGGGTAGAATTGGGCGAGCAATGGAGGCTGCCTATTAAGTAGAAATATCAGCTATAATTTAGAGAAACAATGCGGCTCAAAATAGAGGTCAAGATGTTGAGAATGCAGGTGCACCGGTTAAAGAAATAGGTGAAGAAATATAAGCGGCGGGCTAAGAAGCCCAAAGCCACGGTGGCCGAAGCAGAGACACAGGTAGATGGAGTGGCAACAACCTATGTTACCACTCAGACAGACCCTATAGAGTATTTGTTTGAAGGCCGTGAGTTTTCTTTGATGGCTGAAGTACAAACCTGGAAATCCACCATGACACAATATCAGAACAAAGTGAAGAAAGCCCAAGAACGAGCATCCATGGCTATCTTCAAATATGTGGAGCGCATAGATATAATACGATTGAGATATGCAAAGCAACAACTCAAGGTGGAGCGGCTAGAAAGGAAAGTGGCAAAGTTGAAAACTGACAAAGGACAGATGCTCCATTTAGCACAAGAGGTGATGGCATGTCGCCCTCCCGCTTCCAGTTATTCTTTATTTTGGCATGAATGTTTTCTTTTCTTATGTTTGGAAAGCATATAGAAAGAAATCAACCACAAGATTGAGGATGGTGTATAGTTCCTCTAGATATTGAGAGCCCATGATGTGACAACTCAGCATTTTATGTGTGAGCTTTACATGCATGGGTATCTCCTGTGTGTTGATAGAGAATTCAATCCAGTTCCATATGTGGGGGACATTCATTTAAGGGTCGTCACCTCTTACACTCTCAATCAGATAAGCTGGAAAAAGGCTTCTAATATGTTTGAGTCAAATCAGGTCATGAAGCCTTTTATTGGAAGAGGAGAACCCGAGAGATTAATGACTATGTACAATAATCACACTACATTTTTAGAAATTATGGGAAATAACGAAAAAATGCTGAGGACACAAAGGTGGTGCATTGATCTCTGTGTCAGGCAATTAGTCACATTTCAAGCTGAGGCCTTGGATAGTTGTTAGAAAAGGTGGATGATGTCACCCACATCTGTCTGGAATAGAGAACCGTTTGGAGCATGAAATTTTGCATGAGCAATTAGTAGGGTGCCAATATACATAGCATGCATCCGAACATGTGGGGTCCGATGGATGGGAATTCGATTTCAGTACCCTTTCCTTTGGTTGCTAGCAGAGCACTACACCCGAGCATATACCAAATGATTGGTGGAAGGAAGTTCTTCTCTCAAAGGGGTTTAAGGTTCCAGGAATAGAAATGGCTGAGGAATATGATCTTTCCCGGCTTCATGAAGCACACAACCTATCCAACCCAGACCTGCGAAGATGGCAATTTGCTTGAGGGCGTGTAGAAGGCTAGTTGGGGGGAGATGTTGGGAACCAAATCGGCCTATATTTTTCCTACATTTTCACTCCTCTTTTCATCCCTTTTGTATTCATTCGCATATATTTACTATGAAAAACTATGAGGTAATTCCCCTTTATCGTCTCTTGGGATATTTAATTAATGAAGTAGAGTCATGAGGGTTTTACCTATGTGAACCACTAAAACATGTTATGACTACAGATTATGGAGTGCATGTGTTGAACTCATAGCATATCGCAGCAGTTCCGCAATTCACAGCAGTTGATCGACCATGATGAAACAACATAACTGATTTGCAGTTGTTCTCAACCCATTTTGGATCATTCCTATTCTTGCTCGCTCGGCGCTAGTGTTGTGTTGAATTAATGTATATCCTTGGGCATATAGTTGCCAGGTTTTGGGGAGAAATGTTACTCCCCTTTGTACTGTATAAAAGAAAGCTCATTCCTGTACAAGGGGTTAGCCAGACCCTACACTGTATTGTAACAGAATTGTTTAGATTAATAAAATACAACCATTTTTGTTGGTATATCTTTCACTGTGAGTAATGCAACCTTGATCAAAGAGTTGGGCCTACTCTTCTGATCAGGTGTTGCGTGTTTGCTTGTTATGTGTGTATTGTTCATTGCGGTGTTTATTTCTTGATTGATGTTGCTGATTATTTATATCATTGTGAATACCCTTTTAAGTTATGCAGTTAAGTTTCTATTTCTGTTTCAGTAATGCTTTGATTTGGTAATCACGAACCCTTGGTCGATGACATATTGTAACCTTGGCCCTACATATACCTTGTGTGTTTCCTTGAAAAGAATACACATCTGGATTGATACATTAATGTAGGAAAAGGGGTGAATAAATTTTTCATACCTGGACACCAACACTGGGCACATCCATCTACAAGTACAAAATTACCACAAAAGTTGCAAGAGAAGTATAAAGCCATGGATGATCAACACATAACAAAGAAATCATTCAATGTGGGAGAAGAAGTATGGCTACATTTGAACAAGGAGAGGTTGCATGGACCTAGTGAGAAAATCAAGGCCCTAAGGTATGGTCCCTTTGAGATAGCAGAAAAGGTGGGTGATAATGCCTATTGACCCAGTTTACCACCATATATGTGCATTTACTCAGTTGTGAATGTAGATAATTTGATACTCTATGAGCCTTCCATGCTAGATCAGGAAGAGGAGTAGGTCCTCCCTTCTGTGGAGAGTTTGGCACCAGATGCTCAAGTAGAGTTGTTAGAAGGTATAGTTTTGCATAAGAGTTCTAGAGCTACAAGACAGGGGTAGCATTACCTTTGGCAGATTGTGTTGAAGTGTCAACTTCCAGGTAAAGCTAAATGGTACACTAGAGAAAAGGTGGAGGAAAATTCTCCTCAACTCATTCAGTGAAAGAGTTTCGGGACCAAAAGCTTTTGAAAATGGGGAGGTGTTACCTAAATTGAATCATTATATTTTTTTCACCATCTCAATGAATTCAGAGTGGAAAAAATGAAGGAATTAGCTCACAGGACCAATTTTAGCAGCAGGACCTAGTTTGGCTTAACGGTGTCTAAAACATTGAGGAATGTTTTGAGGCATCAACCGACGTTTTTTGGGGGGTAAAACTTTGTTTCTATTAAGAAGAACCTTTTCATGTTATTATACACGCAGGGACCTTTCCAATAGTGCAAAAATCACGTCAATTAAAGTGTGTATGAAACATTCATGCCACTCAGAAGTTGACCTTCTTGTTTTCACACCTATAATTTAGGAGGATGCCATGTCAGCCCCCATTATTAGTAGAAAATGGGTTGTGTTTTTTATGTAAAAGGCTATAGAAGAGTCTATTTTGTAACTCTAGTTAAGAGTTGATGTAGTCAAAAGTAACCACTAGTAGGTTATCAGGTTGTGTTATAACCAAACCACTAGGAGGAAGAGGCATTCCATTCTTTCGAAAGAATTTTGGTCCATAGTAGAGAAAAGATAACCAGGGGAGATAGAAGGTAGATAAAATAGAAAGGATATGTGCACTATAGCATCCCATCAGCCACAAGCATTAATTTTGTGTACCTACAACCATATTTCCATATAGAGAAAGAGAGTGAAGCAACCTCACCTTCAAACTTGGCTTTCTCCCAAATGGGTTTCCGAGAGAGCATACCTTGTGTCCTATTTGTGGGTGAGCTTATTTTGTTGTTCTCTAATTTTGTACATAATTTCCATTCGCATGCATGCACTAGTTACAATAAAATCTACAGATCTAGAATTTAAATAAAGTTGTAATAGTGTGAAAATACAGTATTTTAATATATTATTATTAGATTTGTTGTGACAAACCGTCAAGTGGAATATCCTGGGAATTTTATGGATCATCATGATTTATGAGATTTTTTCTATCGAAGATACTCTTATAAATTATTTCATGTTCTAAGCTTAGTATTTTATTATTAACTTTTAAATTTTCCATCTCAGTTGATAGTTGTTGAAAAAATTCTAATAACATTGCATTAGTATTATGGAACTCATCTCCAAGCTAAACCCACATTTCTAGGTTTCCCTCTAGTGGAGGTACATATCTAGTTCCCACATTTCGTTGTATAAATCCCGCTCCTCTTTTCATATTGTCTCCTTTCTGTGCAACATTACACATTTTTTATTCATAGTTTTCCCCGATAGACCATATTGTTGAAACCACAACCTGTCTCTGATACCACTTGTAACATCTAACTATACATATCAACATAAAAAGAAATTAATCTAATTCTACCACCATATAATTTATATTTATGTTTTATGTTTATTCCACTATACAACATGTAATTATTTATATCTCCTCACAGGTAAGTGACTTACCAATTTCTACTTTACAATTCAACAATCTGGGGTGCTTGATGTCACATTACATTATAATGAAGTATAAAATCTATCTATCTTATTCTATTTTTCATGTCATTGGAGGAGTCATTTCGTAGTTCATAAACCAACACAACACACGACACTTCTTTATTGTTTTTCATCATTTGAAATGGGGACAATTTTGATGTTAAACTTATTAAATTAGCTGCACAATTAGGGCACTACAAATCACATTAATGTCTTGATTACCACCTCCCTTACTTCATCAAACCAAATAATTTTACAAGCATTCCAACTAGTGCCAATCCAACCGCTATTCTCTTAGGGTTTCATCTGATAGTCCAGCTATCTTCCCGCAGCTTATGGGTAACTACCCAGTTTTGTTCGTTGGCTCTTCAATCATTCTCATGGCTCTGCTTGGCCAAAGAGGCTCTACTCTAGTTGCCATTTCCATGGAGGGTTTTTCTATAATTTCCTTGAGTAATTTTTTTTTAGAAATTAAATCTATCTTTTATGCTTTTCCCTATAGCTTTTGTTGAAATAAATTACCCTTGTACTAGTTACAGAGCCAAATGGTGCGAAAGAATACTTCCTCATTTAATGTTATTCTTTGCACGTCCTTTTACTTGGGATGGTAATATATATCAAGATTTATAATTTTACAAATTTGCAATTTGATTTAAATGGTCCAATTCTTATTCTATCCATTCCTTTGGCATGCACTTCTTATTACATGATTTACGCTCTCACAGGACTTTTTTTGATAGAGTTACACCTGTACTCAGGTATCCTCACTTTTTTGTACAATGTTTTATTATTGATCTATTTCTAGGTCATTTTACTCGATTCTTACTTTTCTCTTATGCTTGTTTACATAGTTAGCGACACTGGTTTGTGCTTTACTCCTTGCTCGTTATGGGTTCTGTTTCAATTTGGCACTTGGGTATTCAACCCATCACAACCTAATTATGGCTTCCTTTGCATCCAGGTTTACTGCAAATACCCACTCTGGTGTGTTGAAGTTTCATATATTTTGTTACAGTCAATTCTCATAGGTTGTTCTAGACTAGAGGGTTTTTTTGTTTTATTCTGTAAGGTTTTTCTTCTTACAGCAGGCCAAGGCCACCTCATTTTGGGAAATAATTGTCCCAGTAAATGATTTTATTGTCTAAAGATCTCTAAGGTTTAACCCTCAGATGACTGTATAATTGATATATTGGTTTTATGAATCTTATTTTTCCCCAATGTAGGTTGATGGCATAATATTATTTCGTTCTCATTATTTCCTATCAAAACAAACCCCTGTGATAAAGGTTGGAATATATCATCCTTTTTCATTGAAAGGTTACATGGATGGTCTCTTGTTTACTAAATTTCTTGTTTAATTTGTAATGCTACAATAATTTTTGTTTCTACATTATGAATTTGAATATAATTTGTAATATGAAAGAAAGAAATAAAGTTTGCATAGTAAGGTTCATGAAACTACTCCTAGAATTCCTCAGTTTGCTAGGGTCTGGATAGGGTTTTCGGTTGTTCAATTAAGTTAGCTTGACCCGAAACTAAACCGGTCCTTGCTAGATTTTTTAATACTGTGTTTCAATTGCACTCAGCCCAAGTATTTAAATTGGTTTGGGCTCAACTCTGAGTTTTCTTTCCTCTTCTTGAGTTGGGTCTTGGTCAGTAACTTTGTTGACCCTACAACTAACACCATTTGAGATTTACTATAAAATTATTTTATTTTTTATTCTTAAGTATGCATAGTGTTAAGGGTCTGACTTATTTTCCTTTCCACTATATGGCACACTCTATGAGGGTTTTTATTTCGAGTACTAGAATGTTCGAATTGATCTCGATTTGGCATTAATATAACACACACAAATTATTGTCGTAACTATTTGTTTTATTTTAAACAAAACTATAATGGTTCCAACGACCTCCTTGGTGTAAAATGGAAAGAGCATTCTTCTATTATTCCTAAAGGAAATGTCATGCACACATAAAGAACATACTAATAAAACTTGCACAATGTATCAATATACTTATCTGTTATATTTGACTTAGATGACTCTGTGGTTTTGTATATTCTATTTCCTTTTAACTAACAGGGTTATGTAGCCTTGTATATGATCCTAAAAATGATAATGTATGCATATATGTTTTGGGATATAATATGTTTGGTCGAACTCAACCACCATTGCTTTGCTCGATTTTAGTTTTTAGATGTACTTATTATATTCCTTTTTGTTTCTATTTGAATTGGGAATTTGTCTCAACATGAAGTGATTCTTATTTGTTGATGGTCAAAACATGAAGCTCAGATATACTTTTTAGCCTAATAAAAAATAGATCAACCGAATTATTTTACTAATGTTTGGCCGAACTTTTTATCGTTTAGACTAACGTTGTCTATTAAACAAAATTTTTGTCGGAGTTGAAAAAAATGGCAAAACAATTGTTCAGCCAAAGCAATAATTCGACTGAATAATTGATTCGGATGAACTATTTGTTCAGTTGAACTATTAGTTCGATCGAATTATTTATTCATCCAAAAAAGATGTTTTATATATACAACGGGCCAGACCCTACTCTGGAGTTTTCGGCATTGTCGATTTGTCATGCGTTGTGAGGTCTATTGATTTTTAGTTGTGTTTTCGAGCACTGTGAGGTCTGTTAATTTGAGTTGAAGCCCTGTTAAGTGTTGTGAGCTTGGTTTGAGCTGAAGCCCTGCCGACTATTATGAGGTAAGTTAATTCAAGTTTTTGTAATTTAATTTTTTTTATTTACAAGTTTTATTCGAATTTTTAATGGCAATTTTAGTTTTTTTGCATTTTGGCACCAGAGGAATTAGTTGGTTGCACTCGTTTTTAAAAAAATTCTTAGCCTCCTCGTCCAGTCGCCTCCTCATCTAACCTCCTCATCCGGACCAGGTAAGTCTCTCAGACCAATTTAAATTATTCTCAATTTTTTGAAAAAAATTAAGCCACCTAGAGAATTCTAGTGATTTTTTTTATTGTTCTTGGCCTAGTGTGTCTGGCCCAAATGACGTCTCTGCCATGATTTTCATTATTCTTGGTTATGTTTATATTAACTATTTTAGTAAATGGATATTACTAAAATATTTCTCGTGCATGGAGCTTACTAAGGCTAATAGTAGTCTATCTTTATTCTTGTCGACGTTATCTTGGCCTATAAGATACTGCACTATCGACCCTTTTTTCTTTACAATAGCATTTGGAGGATCATTGTGAATTATTATAGACTTTTCAAACTGGGAACATTAGTAAATGTTAGTGTTGCTATTGTAGGTATTTCAATTTTCTACAATTACTTGTTCATATTGAGCTTTTCTACAACATCCTTATTACGGATCTATGTGATTGTCGTTGATCCATCATCAACCAATTCACCATATAATTTAGTTATGTGACTTCAAATTTTGACCATTCCACAATACAATCAAGTTCTTTGAATGAAATTTTTGTTTGTGGAGGGATCACTCTTCACTAATGTTTTGTTGAATTTTTCCATCTTACCTTACAATAAATATTTTATATTTTACATAAAGTACAAATTGTTTACTAGTTGCGGTACTAGTTTGAAAAGCCCACATCTAAAAAGGAAAGGACTTCATTGCTTCAAGATGTGGCCCTTAATGTCCTGTAGATTGAATTATATTCTTCCAATATGAAATATAAATAACTACTTCGAGTAAACCACAAATATATTATTGAGAGTACCGGGGAAAAGCCAATTAACAATATCGAACACAATTCTCATGCAGTAGTCCAACTATTTTACCACGGGAATTTATTAAAAATAATAAGTTTATTTGTGAGTTATAAACAATCTGAATGCCTTGAATGTTATTTTATTATTATATTAAATAATAATAAATACAACCTAACCAAAATTTATTTAACCCAATTCCAATCAAAAACTTTGAAAGGTAGAATAATTAAACATTGTCAATAATCCAAAATTGTTGTCGAAGATTCTGAATAACCAAAAAATGATTATAACCCATAGAATGCTCCTACGTAGACCCGTTATATTGTTAAAAAATGGTAGGTAATACATGTCTTTCCATGACCAACATGATGGAACAATTATTTATTATACTATATTCATTATATGTATCGTTCATCCATAACATGCCACTGATTGGATGGTGATTGTTCATATTTTGGTATGAGATAATATGTACCATACATGTCTATATGTACCATATTTGTTTTTTTTTTATGAATTCAGACACTTAAAAAGCTAGGACCGTGAAGTGATTTCAAGAAATAAGTTTGCAGAGAAAAATATGTTAAAAGACTTTCAAAAACTTCTAACGGATAGACTATCAGTAATTGTGTTGATGTGTATTTAGAGTCTTAGTAATAAATTTCCACTTAGTTTAAAAAACATTAAACCCCCCTCATTTGAGGCACCACCTGAATTTGGGTTGGTAACCATAGAAGGTCAACCCAGTAAAGACTTGCATAGACTATCGTAAAGTGCCATGTTGAGCAAGAGGAAAAGAGAACCTGGTCAAAAGTGGTACCTCGTTATTAGTCTCAAGAATCAAACTCGTAATTGATTTCAGTAAATGAAATTGAAATTGAAAATCAAATTGAAACTGATAAGTGAATAAATGAAATTGAAACCAATACATTTCTTGCATATCTAAATCAAGTATTTAAACCCTACTTAAATTATTTTTGCCAAATTATGATTGAAAATTTGTACACCTGTTGTTGGGTGCATGGATCGAAGGTAATTAGAGTGTTGGCATTGCTTTATCATATATTTTTGGTGTTTTAATTTTAATGTTATTGGGTTGACTTGTTCTACATTGATTTATCTCATAGAACAACCTTGATGCTTCTTGGTAACATACTTTCCTTTATTTTGTTGTTATATGTTCATTTATATTTCCCTTTTCATTATGTGTACTCCACTTCAAGTTTATCTATTTTCTTGGAACATGGGTCTTATTAGCTTTCTAAGATGAGGCATAATACACCTAATTGAAGTTTTTTGTTCTTGCTCTTTTCAACTAGTAGTTTCTTTTGAGATACTTCTTTTTCATTTCTATTTTGTATGGTGCATGAGATTGAAGTTAATTAAAGTGTTGGCATTTCTTTCTCATCTATTTTTGGTGTTCTAATTTGAATTTTGTTGGTTTGACTTGTTCTACATTGATTTACTTCATAACAACCTTGATGCTTCTTGGTAACATACTTCCTTACTTTTATTGTTATATGTTCATTTATGTTTCCATTTTCATTATGTGTAATTGACTTCAAGATTCCCTATTTTCTTGGAACATGGTTTTATTAGCTTTCTAAGATGAGACAGAATACACTTAATTGAAGGTTTTGTACTTGCTCTTTTCAAGTAGTAGTTTCTTTTTTAGATACATCTTTTTCATTTCTATTTTGTTGGGTGCATGAGATTGAACCTAAATAGAGTATTGGCATTGCTTTGTCATCTTTTTTTTTTGTTTTAATTTTAATGTTATTGGGTTTTTAATTAGAGTGTTGGCATTGCTTTTTCATCCATCTTCGGTGTTTTAATTTTAATATTAATTGGGTTGACTTGTTCTACCTTGATTTATCTTGTAGAACAACCTTGATACTTCTTGGTAACATACTTTCCTTTCTTCTGTTGTTATATGTTCATTTATGTTTCCTTTTTCATTATGTGTAATTCACTTCAAGCTTCCCAATTTTCTTGGAACATGGGTCTTATTATCTTTCTAAGACGAGGGAAAATACACTTGATTGAAGGTTCTTATACTTGCTCTTTTCAAGTAGTAGTCCATTTTGAGATACATATTTTTCATTTCTATTTTGTTGGGAGAATGAGATTAAAGCTAATCAAAGTGTTGGAATTGCTTTGTCATCTATATTTGGTTTTTTAATTTTAATTTTATTGGGTTGCAAATTAGAGTTTTTACATTTCTTTGTCATCTATTTTTGGTGTTTTAATTTTAATGTTATTGGGTTGATTTGTTCTCCCTTGATTTATCTCATAGAAATATGGTCCAATCCAAATTCTCCAAATCACTCCGAAGAAAATCCCTATGATTATTAGGAGCCCCTACTCGATCAAAAAGTTCTACGCTTAGAATATGGGTATATGATGCAGTGCCAACGAACTAGAAATGATGTACCTATCATTAATGCTAGTATCATATCCCCATCTTCTCAACACATAACGGTTTAATCGACAAAATGAAAAATCTAATGAAGGAATATGACACCAATGAAAAAGAAGATGATATCATGGTCATTGAACAACCTTGATGCTTCTTGGTAACATATTTTCCATGCTTCTGTTGTTATATGTTCATTGATGTTTCTTTTTTCATTATGTGTAAGTCACATTGCTTCCCTATTTGCTTGGAACATGTCTTATTAGCTTCCTATGATGAGATAGAAGACACTTAATTGAAGTTTCTTTTACTTTCTCTTTTCATGTTGTAGTTTCATTTCAAAATACATCTTTTAAATTTCTATCTTGTTGGGGGAATGAGATTGAAGCTAAATAGAGTGTTGGAATTGCTTTTTCATCTATTTTGTGTTTTAATTTTAATATTATTGGGTTTCTAATTAGAGTGTTGACATTTTTTTCCATCCATTTTTAGTATCCGAATTTTAATGTTATTGGGTTGACTTGTTCTACTTTGATTTATTTCATAGAACAACCTTGATGCTTCTTGGTAACATACTTTCCTTGTTCCTGTTGTTATATGTTCATTTATGTTTCCTTTTTCATTATGTGTAATTAACTTTTCTTCCCTATTTTCTTGGAACATGGGTTTTATTATCTTCCTAAGATGAGGTAGAATACACTTAATTGAAGGTTCTTGTACTTGCTCTTTTTAAGTAGTAGTTTTTTTTTGAGATGCATCTTTCTCATTTCTATTTTGTTGGGTGCATGAGGTTGAAGTTAATTAAAGTGTTGGCATTACTTTGTTATTTATTTTTGTATTTTAATTTTAATGTTATTGGGTTAATAATTAGAGTGTTTCCATTTCTCTGTCATCTATTTTGGGTTTTTTAATTTTAATATTATTGGGTTGACTTGTTCTACCTTGATTTATGTCAAAGAGTTCATCTTTGATGCTTCTTGGTAACATAATTTATTTTCCTTTGTTATTATATGTTCATTTATGTTTCCTTTTTCATTATGTTTAATTTACTCTGCTCCACTATTTTGCTTGAAACATGGGTCTTATTAGCCTCCTAAGATGAGGCATAATACACTTAATTGAATGCTTTATATTTTTTCTTTTCGAGTAGTATCTTCTTTTTCAGATACATCTTTTTCATTTCTATTTTGTTGGGTGCATGAGATTGAAACTAATTAGAGTGTTGGCATTTCTTTGTCATCTATTTTTTGCGTTTTAATTTTAATGTTATTGAGTTTCTAATTAGAGTGTTGTCATTTATTTTTTATCATTTTTTGGTGTTTTAATTTTAATGTTGATTGGGTTGACTTGTTCTACCTTGATTTATCTTGTAGAAAAACATTGATGCTTCTTGGCAACATACGTTCCTTGCTTTTGTTGTAAATGTTTATTTATGTTTTCTTTTTAATTATGTGTATTTCACTTTGTTTCCCTATTTGATTAGAACATGGGTCTTGTCATCTTTCTAATATGAGGCAGAATACACTTATTTGAAGGTTCTTGGTAACACACTTTCCTTACCTCTATTGTTATATGTTTATTTACATTTCCTTTTTCATTATGTTTAATTCACTTTGCTTCCCTATTTACTTGGAACATGAGTCTTATTAGCCTCCTACGATGAGGCATAATACATTTAATTGAATGTTATTGTACTCGTTGTTTTCAAGTAGGATTTTTGTTTTGAGATACATCTTTTTCATTTCTATTTTGTCGGGTGAACGAAATTAAAGCTAATTAGAGTGTTAACATTGCTTTGTCATCTATTTTTTGTGTTTTAATTTTAATTTTATTGGGTTTCTAATTAGAGTGTTGGCATCGCTTTGTCATCCATTTTTTGTGTTTTAATTTTAATGTTAATTGGGTTGGCATGTTTTACTTTGATTTATCTCGTAGAACAACCTTGATGCTTCTTGGTAACATGATTTCTTTGATTATGTTGTTATATGTTCATTTATGTTTCCTTTTTTCATTATGTTTAATTCACTTTGTTTCCATATTTTCTTGGAACATGGGTCTATTAGCTTCCTAAGATTAGGAAGAATACAATCAATTCAAGGTTCTTGTACTTGCTCTTTTCAAGTAGTAGTTTCCTTTTGAGATGTACACCTTTTTCATTTATATTTTTTTGGGTCCATGACATTGAAGTTAATTAGAGTGTTGGAATTGATTTGTCATCTATTTTTGGTGTTTTAATTTTAATGCTATTGGGTTGACTTGTTTTAACTTGATTTATATCATAAAACAACCTTGATGTTTCTTGGTAACATACTTTCCTTGCTTCTGTTATCATATGTTCATTTATGTTTCCTTTTTAATTATGTGTAATTAACTTTGCTTCCCTATTTTCTTGGAACATGGGTCTACTAGCTTCCTAAGAAATACTTTAAAATTTGGATGATTTGAAGCCAAGTTGAATTAGAAAGATTTGTGTCTGTGGAATGAACATACATATAAATTAGTAGATACTTTAAACCTTCAATTGAGTTGAAGCTAAGTTGAATGAATTAGAGATTTGCAATTGAGTTGAATTAGAGATATCTAGTTATTTTGTTCCTTTTTTAATTCTCCAACCATCCAACCAAGTAGAAACAACCTTTCTTGCTACCTAGCCTTCTGATAGAGTTCTCTAAACAATAATTTTTTGCACAATCGAACAATACGTATAAATATATTAAATTAATTTTATTGAATTTGTTCTTTTACAGGGATCATAAAACCCATTAAACATGGTTGAAAAATGGACATTATGCATAGAAGTTCCTTGTTATCCCAAACCAGGGAAAACATTGATTACTTATGTTCTATGCAATATTGTGACGTACAATTTTTTCCAAAGGAAATGGAATGTACCTGGAAGAACAACAAACAATGATGCATATTAGATTACATTGATAGAAGGCTTAGGAAACGCTAGGGAGTATGGATCCAATGGAATTTTAGTCTTCACCAATTTTGAACTTGTGTGCAACCAGATGAAATACATGTACCAATTTAAAAAGGGGATGTTAAAACAATTGCATGGAGAAGCAAAAAATATTGTAGTCAATTTCAATCATTTAGCATAAGACATTATGCAAATGTTAATAGGATGGCTAGTGATGTATTGTATGGGGGAATGACATTTTAAGATTTGTTTATGAAAGATGAATTATTGTTAATAATTTCTAATTCAATATTTATTGATGGACATTGTAAGATATCTTTGATATGCGTGCCCCCAGTATGTAAGCACAACTTGATGAACTTGACATGTTTTAGAAAATTTTGTATTTAATTTCAAAATGTCCATGCTTCAACATTTTTCTTTTTAATCTTGAGTATATTTTAAATGAAGAGCCTCAGATTGTTACATTAATTTTTTGAATTCCTTTAACGTTTTTAAATAGCAATTTTAAGATCCTAAAACACATGATGTAATTTCAAGGGTTAAATAATTTAAATCCATGAGGTAACTTCAAGGATTATCTCAATTTTATGAATTCTTTATCTTTTTAAATAGAAATTTCAATATTTTTAAATCCATGTTGTAACTTCAAGGGTTACACAAATTTTCTGAATTCTTCATCCTTTTAAATATCATTTTTAAAAAGAATTGTAAATCAATGAGGTAACTTTTTAAATATCATGCATGTCTATATATCTATAGATATCCATATCATGGATGAGAATTTTCTACATGATTCTTCAGTGGCAAACATAAATAGAGTCTCATGCATCTACTAGAGTGGGTAGTCGACGTCATGGATCAAAGATAATATCAAATGAATCGGGGGAGGTCCATTGTTCACATCGTGGTATTTATTATATGTGTGTGTGTGTGTGCATTTACTTAAATGATAAATAAATAGAATCATATGTATGTACACATAAATACTGGAAATTGATTTTCTATTTTTTTAGATGATTCTCTCACAATGTCATCGTGTGATGGTGGTCAACATTTTCCATGTGGTCATCAATCTCAAGGTGGTCAACATTCTTCAAATGTTCAACATCATTCAGGTAAATTATACATGTATATATTGCATACGTGTGTGAATACATTTGTTCACGTGTTTTAAATTTGTGTAATTTTATATATATTGATCGAGAGGGTGAAAATGTTGGTCCAAGTAGACGTAAGAGAACACGAACAGTTCAAGAAGACTTTCAGACACCAGCTACTTTTTATCTATATGATAGTTCAAATGAGCTTTCTTGGGAGACAAATCTCCAACAATGCATATTAAAAAAAGTGCAAAACTCATTATTTGAACTTGAGGAAATATTTTGGGAGTTTGGAGCTCCTTGCAAAGAGTAAAGAAAGATTAGAAATAGTTGCACACTCTTTAAGCTCATTTATTGATTTTTACAAGAACCTTGGGCCAACCACGAATTTATTTATAAATATGATGAGGCATAAAAAGGAAGTAGTGATGGGTCATGATAAATGGGTTGATGTTAATAGAAGAGTTACAAAAGAAGATGCAAAATCTATGTTTAATATCAAATAAGGGCTGAAAAGAAAGAAGTTCAAGGTGAAATATTTCAAGCACCATGATATAATTTCCCATTTGTATGATAGGTTCCTTGCAGCATATGGAAAGATGCCATGGAATGATGAGGTTCTAGTTTATTTTGAAAAATTATTTTAAGAAGAATATTTTTTGGTTACGGAACTCGATTATAATGACCTTCCATTTGAATATTACATTACTGGGAAAGGTCAGTTATATAATCGTAAGGCCACATTATGTGATATTGAATTAGGCCCCCCTTAGCCACCTTTGGTACGCCAACCTCCTCGTTTGGTAACTTTACGGTCATAGATGGATGTGTTATGAAACCAGCTCAAGAAAAAGATAGAAAAGATAGATCAACGCCTTAAGATTCAACCTCTTGAAGGGGGCCACCTCCTTACATTACATAAATGAAAAATTCTTGGATGATTCAAATGACAAAACCTCCTTGCCATGTATAGGAGTCTAAGGAGTCACAATATAACCCAGCCGACCTAACAATAATAATATAAAGCCACAAAAATAACAATAGAGGGATTCTATGGGGCACAGTAATAACAATCTGGGGAAAATAGGGGCACAACAATATTAATAAGGGGTACAACTACAATAATAATGGGGTAATCACTAGTATTATAGGGACCCAACATTCCCCTCTCCTTCAAAAAAGTGTTGTCCTCAACGCTTGAGTAGTTCTGGATACTTTTGTATAAAATTTCATCCTCCCATGTGGAATATTCAGCAGATAAGTTCTTCCACTTGATAAGATACTCCGAAATTGATTGATTTCGTAGCTGTCGAGATCTTGTTTTTGTGACTGCTTCCGGTTCCAATATAATTTTTCC
>APFE031432432.1:83260-105448 GCA_000404065.3 Pinus taeda | reverse complement strand
AGCCATTGATACCATACAAACTGATTTGGTTCCAAATATAAAGTTTCAATACGTACCTTTTGTGTGTTTTGCACATTAGTGAGATCGAAAAATTGCTCCATTTGTAATATCCATGTCGCAGGATCATTTCCATAAAACTTCCCCATATCGATTTTTGGAATATGGTGCGTCTTCGATCCAACATTAGAGTCTATGAAATCATGATTAACATTTCCTTTGTTCACATCATGAGTTTCCTTTACTCCCCATTAACCATTAGTAAGTATTTCTTGTAGAAACTTTGTCAAATCTGCCTTCAAATCTATCTTCAAATCATCAATCCTGGCTTCCACGCCCTTTATCCTAGATTCCACGCCATTTATCTTAGCTTCTGTTAGCTTTTGTGAGTGTGAAATTTGTTGCACTTGATCTTATAATTTTGATATATCATGTAGGATTTCTTCCTCTTCTTCATGAGTCATGCTAGAGCTTTCAGATTGCTTACTAGGTGTTTGCATTTTCTTTCCTCGGTGCATCAGTTACTGATACTAATTCTCTACTATGCCCTTTGAATTCCTTCAAAATAATTTTTCAAACCAAGCTTAAGAAAAAATTTAAAAAATCTACACACCTTTTTTCACTTTGTAGGAATTCAATATTGCCTCTGATGTATCTCTGTAATTTCAGATCATCCAGTTCTGAAATTGTGAGCTGCGGTAGCCCTCTGTGTCCTCTTTCCAATGCCACTAGTCTGACCATAATTGGATTCTCCAATGAAGAGTTATGCCAAATCTCCCATAGTGACCTGATTATACACTAATTAAGTAGAGCGAACTTGTACGACATGCCACATGTCCCCATTTCGACCTTTGCCTCTAAAAAATATATACAAAAAACTACAGTTCGTCCTCTTTCTATACCTTCTTAGAAAATTTCAATCCGACCTTCAGAGAGAGAGTTATGATGATTTTCCCCAGGTCACCTGTTTGGAATGTAATTCATAAGTCTGCAAAAAGACATTCTCAACCATATCTTGAAAATATAGTGCAAAAAGCTTTGAATTCGGACCCAAGGTTCAGTGCGATTGCGTCTCAAATGGGTTATTTTTCACTTCTGAAATCATAGAAAACGTTATAACGAATGCACGATGACCTGTTGGAGCAGCGAAACCCTAGAATCCAAAGCTCTGATACCAAATGTTATGAAACCAGCTCAAGAAAAAGATAGAAAAGATAGATCAACACCTTAAGATTCAGTGTCTTCGAGGGGGAAACCTCCTTTACATTGCATAAATGAACAATTCTTGGATGATTCAAATGACAAAACTTCCTTTCCATATATAGGAGTCTAAGGAGTCACAATATAACTTAGTTGACCTAACAATAATAATATAAAGCCACAAAAGTAACAATAAAGGGATTCTATGGGGACGATAGGGGCACAACAATATTAATAAGGGGTACAACTACAATAATAATGGGGTAATCACTAGTATTATAGGGACCCAACAGGATGTGACTTCTCAAATTCATTGAGAAGGAAGGGATGCCATTATAGAAAACATACAAAGTGCATTGACTGAAATTGATATGGGTATAAATCGGCAAAGAGCACGAGCTAATGCACGTGCTAATTTTGTATATAAAACAAATGATGAGATAGATAATGTGAATATTTAGGAGCTTAAATCATATACAAAGGCTTCTCGTAATGATTGACAAGACCTAATTATTCATGAAGAAGAGGGTGTGGGATTGGTATGTGTCAATGGTTAGGGTTAATATTTTAATGTAATTTGTAATGTATATATGTTAATGTTGATTCACATATATTTTGTTTTTTTTTTCAGATATAATCTAACAAAAATGTGTCATATGTTCACCATTTGCAGTTAACTAATTTGTTGAACAAATTTTGATAATGTCATGGTTCCAGGTTTGGGTCCCAATGAAGATTATATCAAGATATTGTGACTTGACATATTTTTAAAAATAAATAATTATGTATATATAATTAAATGTTAATAGATTCTAATTTTGAACGATGTTTTGACATAGCGCCACCCTCTTCCTACCTATTAGGAGATGTGCTACAAGTATTGAATATTTCACTTATGGTTTGTTATAAATTGAAGTGCAAGTTTCATTAAAAAATGATTTATATATTTATGTTATAATCTTAAAATTTTGGGATTTTAGGTTTGGGTAGATGATTGCCATTGTCCAGGGACTTTAGTGATGGAGTCTACAATGGGGATGTGATCATCTAAAAATTTGAAAAAGTCATGTAATGATTTTTTTAATATTGTGATTTTATGAATTTTCATAGATGCAATTTAAAATTTCTAATATATACTTGTACATGTATTGTACAGGGCATCTAGGAGGGCACAATGCAAGAAGAACACAAAAAGGGCACAATGGAGGGCGAACACAATGAGGTATTGCAGGGAATTTGAATTTTTTTATAATTTTCTTTTGATGATCTTACATTCCCATTTAATTTTAAAGTACATAATCTTATGTATATATGCAATTACACATGTTGTGCAGGGCACCCATGATTTAGAGGCGAGCACAAGGAGGATGATAGATCGTATATTTGAGCAAGATTGTCTGAATTGATGCAACTTTTGTTTGACAGTTTTTTAATGTTATATTTACTTTTATCATTATATAAATTTTGGATTTATTTAAAGTAAAACTCTTTATTATGAATTGATGCATCTTATTATTTGACAGCTCTTTATGATATATTTTAAAATTTTGGACATATTTTAAATGTTGAACTCTTTATTACGATTTAATACATGCTAATTTTGGAGTTTATGTACATTTTGCATGGTACAATTTGCATGATGTATGGTTTGATGATTAAAACTTGGTTTTACATATTTAAGTTCAGGAATATGTGTTGCAATAAAAGTAAATTTGCATTTAGTTGGTACATTTTGCATTCTGTCATTCCTATACCTATAATGTTAGTAGATGATTCTTAGGTTTTGTTTAAAGTTGTTTTGTCTTGACTTAACTAAAATGAGTCTATTAAAATTGAAAATTACAAAATGTGGTCTACATTTTGTATTTGAATGAATCAATCATAATTCGATGTATGTCTAAAACAATGATAACTTAAAATTTCATTATAAAATATAGTACATGTATATTTTGCATTCATGTATAGAAAGGCTATTATGGATGTCAGTTGATAGTTAACTTACAATATAAAATTGTTTGAATTGACATTTACATAAGTTAGATAAAATTTCATTATCAAACATGGTCCACAATTTGTATGATGCATGCATGGTTTGATACTTTTAAATGTTTTACATATTTGCATTTAGTTGGTACATTTTTAATTCAATAATTCCTGTAATGTTAGTAGATGATTCTTAGGTTTTGTTTAAAGTTGTTTTGTCTTGACTTATTTAAATTAAATCTGTTAAAATTGCAAATCACAGAATGTGGTCTGCATTTTGCATTTGAATGAATCAAGTATAATTCGATGTAGGTGGCTAGAACAATGATCACTTAAAATTGCATTATAAAATATGGTACATGTACATTTTACATTTATGTATAGAAATGCTACTATGGATGTCGGTTGATAGTTAACTTTTAATATAAAGTTGTTAGAATGCACATTTACATAAGTTTAGAGAAAATTGCATTATAAAACATGGCCCACAATTTGCATGATCCAAGCATGGTTTTATGCTTTTAAATTTTTTACATGCATTTAGTTGGTACATTTTTCATTCAATCATTCCTATAGTGTTAGTAGATAATTCTTAGGTTTTGTTTAAAGTTTTTTTTGTCTTGACTTATTTAAATTAAATCTATTAAAATTTCAAATTACAAAATGTGGTTTGCATTTTCCATTTGAATGAATCAAATATAATTTGATGTAGATGCCTAAAACAATGATAACTTAAAATTGCATTATAAAATATGGTACATGTACATTTTTCATTCATGTATATAAAGGCTACTATGGATGTCGGTTGGTAGTTAACTTTTAATATAAAGTTGTTTTACTGCACATCTACATAAGTTAGATAAAATGGCATTATAAAACATGGCTCACAAATTTCATAATGCATGCATGGCTTGATGCTTTTAAACGTTTCACATATTTGCATTTAGTTGGTACATTTTGCATTAAATAATTCCTACAATGCTAGTAGATGATTCTTCAGTTTTGTTTAAAGTTGTTTCATCTTGAATTATTTAAAAGGAATCTATTAAAATTACAAATTACAAAATATAGAGTTGTTTGAATGCACGTTTACATAAGTTAGATAAAATTGCATTATAAAACATGGCCCACGCATGATGCATGCGTGGCTTGATACTTTTAAATGTTTTACATGTTTGTATTTAGTTGGTACATTTTACATTCAATCATTCCTATAATGGTAGTAGATGATTCTTAGTTTTTGTTTAAAGTTGTTTTGTCTTGACTGATTTAAAATGAAACTATTAAAATTGTAAATTACAAAATGTGGTCTGCATTTTGCATTTGAATAAATCAAGTATAATCCGATGTATATGTCTAAAACAATGATAACAATTTCCATGATGCATGTGTATGATTTTATTCTTTTAAAGGTTTTACATATAATTTAAGTTCATGAATATGTAGAAATGAAAGTAAATTTGCATTTAGTTGGTAGATTTTGCATTCAATCATTCCTATAATGTTAGTAGATGATTCTTAGTAAACAACTCAGCCAAACACAATCACAAATTAACAGATAAGTAACAATGCTCGGCTTAACCAACCACAATAAAAAATTAAGAGAGTAGTAACAACGCAGTATACATCACAAATTAATAGATAAGTAAATCCCCAATACAGGTCTACATAACAAGTAGTATACATATAAATTTCTGACTAAATACAAGACCCAATGAGTATCGGTTTCACATCATCACATTCTTAAGAATGTACAACTTAGGAGTGCACAAAAATAAATGTTGACAATGTACTTGAACTCTAAGTTCTCAAAGATTAATCCAATTAGAAGAAATTGTTGAGCAATTCAATTCAAAATTTTTTAATGGAATGTCATCTTCAATGATCCATTCATGGTCAAATTTTGACATTATCCATTTTTTAACTTTCAATTATTTTTTTTATTGAACTTCTATCTACTTTATGCACAGTGCACACACCAAGTGACTATATTGACAACTTATGACATTGAGTTAATAGTATTGAAACTAAACATTACTCTTAGTTTGGTGAGTTTATTGGAAAAAATAACCTTTCATTATAATAGATCTTCTTTCATATATAAAACAATTATCATCATATTCTTCCAATAACTTCATCTTTCGTTCAATGCACCATATCGAATAATAGTTGACATTTTCTATGTTGTTAGTGTGTCCAACAACAACAAAAATATCTCCTGCACAATAAAACAAGTGTAAATTTAGATAATAATTTACATGAAATTAACTTTATCAATATGGACTTGACTTTATTATATATTTCTAGAGCTCTATATTTTAATTATTATCTAGATACGTATGCACATTGATTTTAAAAACATAAAAACACCACACACCACACACACACACACATTATATATATATTGAAATCATTTGAAATGTTACCTTATATAAAAAGATCAGAAACTTGATCACCTTCAGATGATACTATACTCTCCTATGATTCCATCTCTTCGAAGCTTGCAACTGACATTTTCCCCTTTGTATTTAGTTTTGTATGTTGCCAAGGTTTTACATACATATTTTTTTCACAAACATCATTGGATTGTGTGTCCTCTATGAAAACAGGACAAAAACAAGAATATTTTCTTTTATCAAATGCAAACTCATTTTGGTAATCCTTTGTTTCAATTGAATGCAATTTTTGAGTCCATTTTATTGTTTCAACTTCATATGTAATCGATCTATCTACATCTTTTGACTCCAATATGCAAAAAAAACTATAGTAAATTCAAACAAGAATTTAAATATGTTATTTAAAATACAATTTATATATGTTGAAGATAATCATTGGCATACTATTTAAACTATATAATTTATAAACGTTTAAAATTAAAAAATTAATATAAATTATCATATATTAAAACTATATACAAGTTAATTTGTATATATATGTACATACCTTCGTACCTCCCTTGATGGTTTATTCTGATAGCTCAGTGTAGCATCGAACCATTGAACTTGTTCAACTGAGACAAGTTTGTCTATAGAGTGGTCTATTTGATATCTTCAAAGTGCTCGTTTTCTACATGCCCCTGCACCATTACGTTCTCATTTTCCATGACTAGTCTCAAAGAAATTCCAACGATATTTAATGTGGTTTTTCTTATGAAGATGATACAACCAAAATAATGATCATGAAAATTTGAATTAACGTGCGCATCCATCTGACCATATCCAATGTTCATTGAATTTTGTTCCATGACTGTTCAATGAGTCATAAATACTATCAAAACAATGTTGTACAAAATGTGTATCATGTGTACGATTATCACTGATATAAAAGTGATATTCTTTAATAACATGTTGATTATCACTAGTGCTTTCTATACCATCAAAATTTTGTTTAGCATGTCTATATAGAATATGGACAAGCGTAGAGACTTGGTCAAAATGATAATACTCACTCTATATTTCATTTTGTGCAGCAAATGTGTAATTCTCTGCAAAATCAACTATTGACAAAATGGTCCCTGATGGAAACATTTTGCGGGTTTTTTGAATTGCAAGTCATGGCATCGAGCTCTATGTGAATGCTTGGTGTACTCATAAATTTTTGTCTCAAATTTCCTCACAAACTCGATCACAGGAATTTCTTCTTCTTGTACTTCAATCCTTTTAGCACTTGTACTATTATTTGAACTAATCGATGTATGGATATATTCATATCTCTTCCATTTCACTTGTAGCTTAGACAATGGTTGATCATTTATATCAATAGAATAATTGTTGTGAAATAAAGTCAAATTTCCACAATGATCACATTTTTTACCACGAACATATTTCTTTTGGTAAAATAATTCATGACATTCTCTTTCACATAGAATCTTGGATGCGAAACCATGGATAGTGGAAGGAGGAGGTGAATGTTTGCAAAAATGTTTTACCAAAATTAAGGAAGGTGTCATAATATAATTGAAATTCCATATGCCAATGATAACAACAAGTTTCGCGTACAATGATAGGTTTAACATACCATGGTTTTTGTTGCAAAAAAGTACTGATTGAGATATTAATTACATGATTCTCTTATATGAACGTATTGAAAAACTCTATGTGAATGGTGTCCAAGATATGTTTTGCATATTCTTCATACTGATTTCGTGTTATTCTTTGCCGCATCACATCCCTTGCTTTTGGTGAAACACATGAATTGTCCATCCAATATTCATATATTATTTTTTAATATCCTATCCAAGTCTATCTTTATATCGTTCCCTACAAATAACTGTCCAACAAGCGATCTCATCATTTACATCTATTTGTAATTGAAATTTCCTATGTTTAGGAAATGTTTTTCATGGGGTCCCTAATATTTTTTCCATAGATTTTACCAAATGATTTTCTTTAGTACTTAATGAAACCACCTCCATTTGTATTGCTCTACATGTAGCTAGATCATTTTTCTTTCTAGATCTTCCAATTTTTTGTAGTTATATTATGAATCACATTTTCCTTCACCTTTTTATCTTTCGTTGAAATTTGAATACCCAATACATTTGTAGCGACTTTTAGTTTCTTTGATGTTAAGATACCTCTCAAAATTTGAGCTTGAAATGTCACACTTTCATCTTTGAAGAACTTCTCAATAATAACTTTAACATGATATTGTATAATACGGTTATTTTTTTTATCTTCACATATGTTAGTGTCATCATTTTCTAACATCTGATCATGGATATTGATTTCATCTGTAGATATGAAAATTAATTGTAAATAGGTATAAATATTCATTAAATAATAAAATTAAAAAATAGAGTTTGAATGAAATTGAAATTAATAAATATGTATAATTTCATAAATACACATGACATATATATACATACTTGATCGTGATTCAAATTCTTCATTTCAATCTCTTTGAAAGTCTTCAACAACATCATCAATCATTGGTTCATTATCTTTTTCACTGTCTTTCAACATTTTCAATCTCATCACCAATGTTATGAGGAATATCTCTCTCTGTTTACATTGCAAAATATTTTTCAAATTAGTTCATCAAATAAAAATTAAATTTCACTATACACTAGTTAAATTTTAAATATCATTTATAATATTTACATTTACATACTTGCTTCAACTTCTAGTTAAGATTGATTTTCCCTTTCAATATTTCCGCACTCTTCCTTCTTTCTTTTGTAGTAGTTTCTCAAATATTCTCTACGAGCTTCAATGTCTCTTGTTCAATCATATTTTCTCTTTCAATTTCTTTGATTTCCCATGATAACTCAATCTATGTAGATTTTTAAAATCCAACCCAAAAAAGTCAATTTCAAAAAAATCCTAAAAAAAAATAAATAAATAAATAAATAAAAAAAAAAATAAAAATTCACTTTCAAATTTTAGACCAAAAATATCACTTTAAAAATTCAACACAAAAGGATTACTTAAAAAAAAACTCACTTTAAAAATTTAGCCAAAAAAATTTACTTTAAAAAAAACTCACTTTAAAAGTTCAGCATAAAATGAATCACTTTAAAAAGCCTAAGAGGCTTAATTTAAAAACTAGGCCCAAAAATTTCACTTAAAAAATTCAGTCCAAAATATTTACTTTAAGAGTTAAGTCCAAAAAATGTACTCCAAAAAATTTAGCCCAAAAAACTTACTTTCAAAATTAACTCCAAAAAATTCAGCCCAGAAGATTTACTATAAAAGTTCACTAAAAATGAGGAAAGTGTGTGAAAATGAAGTTTCGACTCTATTTATTTATATCGTTTCAGAAAAAATGTTTTTTCAGAGGGTCACATAATTTCATTTTTGCAGACGATGGAAAATATTGACACATTTTCTGTTGTTATGTTAAAAATAATTCTGTGAAACTTTTAATATAATTCGACCAAATTATTTTTCTGTTTATTTTAATGGGTGTCGACGACAAATAGAAGTTCATCCAAATGTAATTTTAATTCAGCCGAATTGTTTTAGCTTGCAACTCTGCAACAACTCGGCTCTGGTCACCTTTTTCAACCTTCAGAATGCTTAAGCTCCATCAATTTGGTGAATTTACTATGGAAACAAAAACCAAAATTTGTATAGTTGAATCTACTTTCAGTAGATATAAATTTTATCGAATTTCATTAAAATTTTCTAATTTTAATTATTTTTGCAAAAAATTGTATGCAAAAATTTTTGAAGGTCATTATAATTCAGTGAAATAAAAAATTTGTATCTTCCAAAATACATTATAAAAAATATGAAAACTTTATGGTTTATTACATTGGTCTATCTTTTGTAATGGGTAGTTTTTATATTTTTATTTTATAACTAATATGTTGAAAAATTTGGCGCTCCGCTAAACATCTTCAAAAGCTGTAGTTTTTTCTTATTGGTTCAATTCACAAAATTCTAGTAATTATGATGTACATTAGTTGGTTTCATAAATATAACAATATCGAAGAAGAGTCTTTCGAGATTGTTTCAACACATTTTTTTTTCAAAACGCCAAGTTAACAAAGAATACACTAGTTTTCAAAAACATGGTATGTTATTAGCTACTTGATTTTTTAAGAACATAGTCAAATAATTACTACGTTGTCATATCAAATGTGAATAAAAAAAAAAATCAAAAAATAAATAATAAAAAGCTAATAAAAGCTCTCACAAGTTTTATTTTTATTATAAAATGAAATTCTAAATAGAAAAATTGTTTTGGCTTCCCGAAAGTTTAATAACATCTAAAGATGATATTTGTTTTCTCAAAAAAGGGAAAAAAGTGTAACACAACTTCACATTTTCACCCTCGATCTATAGACCCAATGGAAAGGTTTCAATCTTTTGTTTCTCTTAACCCTGAATTAATCATTTTTCCAGAGATACCTTTATGATTTTGGGAATTTAAATTGACCGGATTTAACTCTTTATATCTCATCCTATGTGAAATGTATTTATTGTTTGTCAGCATAACTACCAAGATTTTTTTATTCAGTTCAAAAGGTGATACCCTCATTTTTTTTATATTTCTTTGATACTATTCTCATCCAATCAAAATTGATCTAGGCTATGTCACTTATTAGCTTAACATATTATTATACATATTTCTCACAATTTCCACCCTGGTGGAATACTTTAGATTAATAACCATCTATAATTTCGATCAGACTTGTATAAATTCTTTATTGGATATATCTTTAATATTGATTTCAAGGAATCAACCAATTTGGTACAAGGAAAAGTATTTAAAGATTAATAATCTCCAAAGAACTAGTTATCATGTCAGCTCTAAATCAGTTAGACCAACAAATCACAATAAATACTATAAATTCCTTTACATAGTCAGGTTATGATTAATTGATCTATACATAATTTCTCTTCCTATCATTTACATTTTTAGCTAGGCTCGCACTTAGAATATGTCCTAGATCTAAGTTAAAAGGAACAAAAGTCATATAACTTCTTTTATTTTAAAGCTACGTTTGTACTTCAATAAACATGCATGGTCATAGTAAGTCTTTAGTATCCTTAGGCTATCTTCACTAGGATAACCGTAGTAGACTTATTTTTATTATTTTACCTCCATTCCCTCCTTTACCAATAAAACGTGTTCTATAATTGAAAATTCTCTCATGCATGCATATAGGTTTATTATTAAAAAATAACATTGTAAAAGAGCACACAACCCTACATGCAATTATGATTCAATCAAAAAATTTATATTTTCACTGAATCAATTATTAATTTTCACCATCCATGAGAATAGATAAACCATCCACTAGCATAGATATGATCCCTACCCTTGCACGCATATACATGTACTCAATAATTAGAGAGCCATAGGATTTAACAAAGTATACAATTTTCACACAAAATCTTAACATATTGAATACAATTAAAATAACGCATCATTTTCTTCTATTGATACATACATATAAAAATTAAATAACAATTGAAAGTGTGAACATTGAAAGTGCTAACAAAGTTCTCAACTAACCAATCTGCATGGGGAATAATCGGGAATCGAGCATGTTTCACCCAACTATGAAATTCCTCAGCTAGTTCCCTCTGAGCTAAGATATTCTTTCTCTATGGAATCAACAACCTCATTGATTCTTAGGTGGTTTATCTTTGTAGATTTCTTCCCATGATATTTTTAGAAGTGTCCTACTTTAAGGTCTGCCAACCTTTTGCCTAGGTTTTTTGTCTTAGTTTTTTTTTCGAAAAATGATTTTTTTTTCTTTAAACCACATATTTATCTTTTGTAGTGTTTTATTCCACCCCACATAGTATTTATCTCAAATTAAGTGATTAACATAATATTTCTCTCCAATCCTGTTAATTTAATATCTTTTAATTTTTTTCTCCAACAGATTTTTGGGGGTCTTTTCCGGAACATTCATGATGTGGATGTTACCACCAAGAACTTTTTCGTAAGTTTTAGGTAAGTCTTCTAACTCTAGTGCTATTTTTTTAAATATTTCCAAGCAATTTATTTATTAATTAAAATAATAATAAAATAATTACATCATCACATAAGTCCCATCATGGCTTCCATAGCCATTAAATCCAATAAGGTCTAAAAATATTAAATGTTTAAAGAAACTAGAACCATAGGTGTGTTACATATTCCCCCCTTTTAAATAAATGTCATCCTCAATGTTTTTCATTTAGTTCCCTTCTTCTTGGAACAAAGCTAGATATGCTTCCCACATTTTTTCCTCCATCTCCCAAGTGGCCTCGTCCAAGGTAAAGTTCTTCCATTACACTTTAACCTCAATGATGGCTCCATTCTGGAGCATGGTTTTTCTCTGACCTAATATTTGAAGTGGCTATACCTACAAATCTCCTTTTGGTTCCACTTGTTACACATTCCAATTAATATGTGAGAATTATCATGCACATATTCCTTTAGTAAGGGGACATGAAAAATAGTGTGTACTTTGATATGGTTGGGCAATGTTAGTTGATTGTCCTTACTCTAGCTAGGATTTGAAAAGGACCACAAAACCTTGGTGTTAATTTAGCAAAGTTCCTAGTCTCATAGTGTTCTTTCTTTGTTTAAATTTTACATATGCATCTTCTCCTACTTTAAATTCTATGTGTGTTCTCTTCTAGTCTGCATAAATTTTATGTCATTCTTGGGAAACCTTTAAATGTTTCCTCAATTTATTCACTAACTGCTCCAATTCTTGTAGCATATCATGTCCTAATACAAGCATGTCTTTTGACTGACTCTAGCTTAAAGGGGTATAGAATTTCCTTCCATACAATGCCTCAAAAGGACTCATTATATAGATGCTTGATAGATATTGTTATAATCAAATTATGCTAAGTGTAGCAAATCTTCCCACTTAGTAGGTTTGTCCATGACATACTTCCTTAGCATATCCTCTAGAATTTGGTTTGTCCTTTCTTTTTTTTCCATTAGTTTGGGGGTAGTTGGAAGTATTAAAATTAAGTTGCTTGCCCATTCCTCCTAATAGTGTTTTCCAAAATATAGAAGTGAATTTAGCATCTCTATCAAATATTACCATTTTCAGTATGTCATGAAATGGAAATATTTCCCATATGAAGATATATGCAATCTACGTTGTTCCAAATGTGGACCGAATGGGCATAATATGTGCTTCTTTACTTAGCTTTTCTACTACAACCATAACAAAGTCATGATTCCTTCTAGACCTTAGTAGCCCAATGATAAAGTCTAAAGAAATAGACTCCTATTTCCATTCGGGAATGTGTAGTGAATTTAGTAGTCCATCATGGTGTTCGTGTTCTACCTTCACCTGTTGACACTCTAGACACAGCTAAATATTTTGCCACTCTTTTCTTCATACTTGAACAAGAAAATCCTTTCCTTAAGGCTAAAGACATCTTTTGATATCCCAGTTGTCATGCAAAAGGTTTTTGGTGATGTTCATCCAATATAAGTTATTTTATTACAACTTCATTTGGAACATAGATTATGTTTTTATATGTTAACATTTTTTCTTAACATTCTGCATAATCAAGAATTTATGTATGTTCTAATTTCTACAAAATTCTCAAATAAGCTTCATCTTTCTATGTTGAAATTATAATTTGTTTGGAAAAAATATGTTTTAGCACTACTAAAAGAAACTTCCATTAGCGATAGAGGTCTAGGAATAAGAAGAGACATGCAGCCCATAGTTTTAGTGCACTTTGATGGAGACTCGGAAGAGTTAAAAAATATGTTTCAAAATGATGTTGTAAGTTTGACTGGTCAACGTGTTGTTCAACCCCAACAACCATTTGTTCATCGCAGGCCCAAAATTGGTATTCTAGTGGCCACCCATGTTTTAGCTCCACTTGTATTCACTAGCAATGATGGATATAAAAATATTATCCAACCAAAAACTTTACGTTCTATTCAAGGATCGCTAACAATTTATTTGCCTCCCCCTCCACTCCCACCAAAATCACACGTATCAAAAAAGATACAATATACTTCCTAACATGTTTTTACCACTCCTTAACCTATAGCTCAATATTATAGACTTGTTATCTTATCTTCTAAACCTTCTACCAATCTTGAGAAACAAAAGGTTCAGGTCACAAAATGATATTCCTCTTATGGCTCATCTCATTTTGTTACCTCTCATCCCTATCACAGCAACAACAAAAATCAAGCTAAGAGTCCACCATCACATAGGCTTTGGTGACAATTCTTTTATGATATCAGATCAAATTTTTGTTTGTGGATAGACCATGCTTCCATTATGCTACTATTTTAGTTTGTTTTCTAGATCCTCAACACATATTTTCAACATGAATACAATTTTATTACATGATATTGTATGCATGGATGGTTAGACATCGCTCATATTATGCATGACACATTTTACTATTTTTTTATACATGTGCCATATAGTTTGGCTGTACATACATATTTTTTAGTGTGTGTGTATATGTGTGTGTGTGTGTGTGTTGATCATTATGAATGATACTTAGTGATGGAGATACAAGGGAAATCATATGAGGCAGAAGGTGTTTGTCATTTTGTGTTTTATGATGATGGTTTGGCACATTCCTTCTCTTACTTCTGCATGAATATTCATGGATTCATATGGACGATGTTATTTGTCTTTCTATAAGAGATATGTGATGTTTTATACAACATGTCTTATAAAAACATTACTTATTTTGTCCTATTCTTATTGGAGGCATATATATGCTTGGTCAATGATTATTTAATTATTAATGACAAAATGAATCATATCATAAAGTCAAATATTAAATGGATTATTTAATGGATTAGGAGGGTCCCACCTACTAGAAAATTGAAAACATTAGAATAAAATTTAGTCTAATTTAACTTTTCCTTTACAAACCCCATCCTTGTATTCTAATCAACACAAGATTAGAAATTACATTATAATGAACTTTTAAAGTGGTTTAACTTCCCAACCACTTTGAATAGGTTGTTAGAGTTGGTCTTTACAGCCCTCCATTAGAGATCTTTTTGCTTTTTCATATCATTTTTAGGTGTCTCGCTTGTTCCACTTCGTTGCATTTCGCTAGGGACATGCCATTGACTGACAAAGGGGTCTGGTTGTCTTTTATTCCCTCATGTTTGTCCTTGCAGGATTAGTAAAAATCTCTCTAAAAACACAAGTACATAGTCATTTTCTTCATTGTCATACATGATTAGTTTTGTTAAAAAAAGGTATTTAGTCCTAGAGTCTAGGGTTTTGAGTCTCATGCATACACATACTAAAACCCTGCAGGCCATGAGGTAGGTTTCAAAAGATTATCATTTAATATGTTTCCTCATAAAGCATTTAAAATCATTTTTAGTCCAAAACTCTGTTTTGGAACTAAAAATTGTTATTGTAAATAATTATATTTGTTTTATCTCAAACAGTTTCAGAGCAAGTCTCTGATCTTCTCCTAAGCCAAAATGCTAGATCCCTACAAAAAAAAAAAAAAAAATTTAAAATCAACAAAAGATCATTAGTCCAAACCTCAGAAAAGCATGAGAAAATAAAAAAGAATTGTTGTATTAAAAATACCAAAAGTGAAAAGTGCCCAACCTTTACAAAGTGGGTTTTTGAATCAATTTAAATCAAATTAGATATTTTCTTTATATATAAGGTGAAAACAAGTCTATTTGTTCACCAAATATCAAAGCAAGAGCGTGTTCAAGTGTTGGAGGGCGAAAAACCAGTTTACAAACCCGTGGACAGAGTTTTAGGTGTGTGCTGCGCATAGGAAGTGTGCGCTGTGCATTGGGCAGTTTGAGCCAGTGTAAAATTACAAAGGCGTTGCGCATAGGAGTGTGCGCTGCGCATTGGGGTTGAGCGCTGCGCATTGGATCTCAGCCACAGAAAAACAAGTGTATGCGCCTAGAACTCAACCAAACTCACTCCAAGCTTGCAAATAGGTATGTTATTGTTGCCTATTACTGTTAGGGTGTTTGATACATGTTTCAAAGAAGGGATTTGATGTATTGGGGTTTTGGGAAAATGAAACCCTAGGTTCATAACTAAGACATCCCTTAAGCTATTTTAATATATGTGGGTGGTTTAGTAAGATGTCTCTCATCCTTCATTGATGACAAAACCAACTCATTTGTGCACCCTAGTCTAACATTCCAAAGAGCACACATTGTATTTTGCTCATTTTTCAAAAGGGGACTATTTTTGTAAAATCATTGAAAACAGAGCATCATTAAAAATGGCATGGTTTGTTTGATGCTATGGCAAAATTACTAAAGTTTTGAGTATACATTGATAATTGACTCCATCACATCTTTATTACTATATATATCATAGACATCTTGACACCAAAGCCATGTCACACACAGAGTCAGAGTATGAACAAAAGTATGATAGTGACTCTACAACAGAGGGTAATGTGCCAAGAAGGTCTCGCAGAGGAGGCAAAGGTGGTAAGCCTCTCAGGGAAGAGCCTACTTCTTTGGCTCAATTACAAGCTTTCCCACTTGCAATGGATTGTTTTTGTCGTCAGTCATGCTATCGCTATTGTGAATTAGTTTCACACTTCTAGCATCATCGTGAGCTAGCTCGTTTGTTCATTCTACATTTACATGACAGCCATGTAAACCTCACCGGAGTTGATTTCATTTTGTCACCAGAGATTATTGCAGAGGCCACTGGGATACAAAATGTAGGAGAGAAATGGAATAAATGTCAACAGTTAGAGAAATCCTACTATCAGCCATACATTAAACCTGGGTATATGAAACATTTGAGCAGGGTTTTTCCTTTCCACTACCTGAATGATCAATTTGCACCTTTGATGAAACTTATCATTCGGTATTTCAGTTGTGAGGGCAGATTCTCCCGTCTTTATGCGTACCATGTCCATTTGTTGATGCATTTTACAAGGGTACGTATGATGAACATTCCATACTTCATGTTTCGCAAAATAGAGAAGATAGTGCCTCTTGTAAAAAGGAAGACCCTAGCACAGCAGCATAACAGTGTTTATCATTATGCCTTGATCAAGATCATGGTGGTTCATCAGTTGGCACAACAGGGCTTTACATGGGAAGATTTTATTTCTCGTGACTTCTTCACAGCGTCTTAGCCACCTCCAGAGATAGTTCATGATGAGGGAGGGCCTTCACAGCAGTTTGACATTCTTGAGACCGACCATGTCAATGCTCTAGTGTATATGACATATCAGTGACACCACAGGGCCTTATTTGCATCTGCACGAAGGGTACTATCTCCACCCAGGGTGGAAGGTGTCTCGTTAACTTCATCAGCATAGCGAGTATTATCTCCACATCATGTGGAAGGAGTCTCGCCTTCTTCTTCAGCACAGGTACAGATCCAGGACAGAGGCAAGAGGCCCATGTTTGATGAGGGTCCTTCAGAAGGCCAGGACACGTATATCATTGATGTTGATGCTAGCTCTCCTAGCTCGGAGCTAAAGGAGATCATCTGAGAGAAAAGCACTGAGAATGAGTCGATGCGAAAGAAATTGCAGATGGCTAAGTGGGTGATCAACTATTTGAAGCAGCACAAAAAACAGTTGGAAGATGAGCATACACTTTATGAGCTGCGGAAAATCCGGGAAGACTGAGAATTGGCCCAAAAGAGACCCGGTGATTTGACACCAATTGATCGAGAATCAACGCTCATCTAGTTGAACACTCATTTGGAAAAGTTGTTGGTGAAGGAAAACAGAGATAAGGACATTCTTCGTCATATGAACACTCATTATTGGGCTCGCATGCATGTTTGCAAAGCGAAAATGAAGATCCTAAAGAGGCGATTGAGCAAGGCACTAAAACGGCGAAAGAGGTCAGATCCACTTCGGGTTTTGGCCGAAGCTTTGCTAGCTAAGCATAAAACATGATAGAGGGTCTTCACTCAAAATTTGAGCAAATTCGGAGAAATTTTTGTCATTTTGAAATTTTTGGCTTGCAAAATAGGTTTTTTGGTTCAATGCGCAGCGTGCCGTGCACGGCCCTGAAGATTCGGAGGTCCAAATGACAAATGGCTTGTAGTTTTCGATTTGTTGTTGGCATTATGATACAGGTGTTGTAATTGATGGCAACTCACTCAAGTGGCAATGGTCTGTTCAGGCTCTCAAAATGATGGAAATTAAGAGGCTCGCAGGTGAATGGTTCAAAAGGTGCGGACCTGCAGGTTACCCATACATGAGGTGCGGTCACACCCGCTAGTTACCCGCTAAGAAGGTGCGGACCCCAGTCCACACACTTCAAGGCAATAAAGCGCGCTCTCGTGGGGTTTCTTATGTTTGGCTCGTGGTATTTAGCCCGTCGTTCTTGATTCTATGGTTTTGGCCCGTGGTATTGCTTTATATTATTATTATTATTGAGCCCCATGTTTTTGGGCCCCTTGTATTGGTTATCTATGGCATTGATCCATGATTTTAGGAAGAGCTTGCCTATATAAAGCAAAGGAGATCACTTGGCTATGTATCTTTGAAAATTGAATATCTTAAGATCTGAAATATTGGGTTATTTTTCAAAAGCTTGATCTATATAAAAGTAAAGTTGAAAGAGAATCTATGAAGGGTGATCTCTCGAGCGCTTGATCAGATCTGAGCATCTGACTATCGGTGGCACACTGGGGAACTGCCATTTCGGCCCTAATCAGAGGTACACAGGCGATTAACGGTGCAAGTGTGTGGGTATGCAGCGATGAAGAAGGAGAAGTGCGTGGGTACACAGAGAAGAAGAAGGAGAAGTGCGTGGGTACGCAGAGTAGAAGAAAGCACAGTGCGTGGGTACGCAGCGCGACAGAGGTTCAAGTGCGTAGGCACAAGGAAAGTACACGGCGCTTTAGAAGCCGCAGGTGCGTAGGTACGCGGCGCGATAGCATCTGTGGGTGCGTGGCTACAGTAGCAGTACGTGGCGCGATAGCATCTGTGGGTGCGTGCCTGCAGTGATAGTACGCAGCATGATTGAAGAAACAGTGCGTGGGTACGCGCTGCAGCAGAAGGGTATCTGCGGGAATACGCAGGGGAGCAGAAGATGAAGTGCGTACACATGCAGACCAGAGAAAGAAAAACTGCGTATCTATCTTAAGACCCTTTGTTGGCTGAATTTTTCCTGTTGATAAGGTGTTCTGGGTTTAGTTTACTGTTACTGTTGATCTGATTACTACAGTTGACTGGGTGATTTAATTGTACTTGATGATCTCTTGATGTTTATGGATCTAGTTTGAAAATTTATGAAAAGTGGTCCTTGAAAGAAAAGAAGTAGGGGGTTGTAGCTCCCTTCCAGGAGAGATTGGAAAACGAGAGAGAGTTGTAGCTCTCTGCAGGTTGCAGCCTGCGTACTGGTAAATGACTGCACCAGTACAAAACCTTTGTAAAAGAAGTTTCTAATTGAAAGAAGATAGAGACATATTGCAACAGGTGGTTTTCACCCACATTGGGTTTCCACCTTACATCTGGTGTTCTTTGGTGTGACTATCTGTTTTCTTTGTTTATGCTCATTATTTTATGGTACTGACATGCAAAAATAATTCAAAGTGTAAATAAGGAAGATTTATTAAAAGAACTTGATAATACTGATTCACCCCACCCCTCTCAGTATTATTTCCAACAATTGGTATCAGAGAAGGTCCTTCTGAAGGAGCTTGATCGCTTGAAGGAAGATCCATCATCATGAGCAACTATGAGAGGGAAGCATCGATCAAGCCACCGATTTTTGATGGGACAAACTTCGTAGATTGGAAGATAAGAGTTACTGCCTATCTTCAATCTTTGGGTGCTGAAGTTTGGGACATCATAGAAACAGGGTATACTTTTCCATCAGCTACTCCTACAGATCCAGCAGAGAAAAAGAAATATGAAACAAATGCAAAGGCAGTCAATACTCTTCTAGGATGCCTATCTCAATTAGAATTTGTGAAAGTTATGTAGTATGAATCCGCAAAAGAAATATGGGACAAGATCGTTCTGAGCTATGAAGGAGATGATCAGGTAAAATGTGCAAAACTTCAAACCCTCAAGATTCAGTATGAAAATCTCAAGATGTATAATGATGAACGTGTGGCTAACTATTTTCTCTGTGTAGATGAGATTGTTAATTGTATGAAAAATTTGGTTGAAGAAATAAAAGAAGTTGTTGTGGTTGAAAAAGTTCTGAGATCTTTGTCACCTAGGTTTGAATCTAAAGTTTCTGCTATAGAAGAAAAGGAAAATCTCCAGCATCTTAAAATGTCACAACTGCATGGAATTCTAACTGCTTATGAAATGAGGAAAGGAGGTCCTTCTGACAGGAGAGAAGCTGCCTTCAAAGCTTCAGGCAAAGGAGAGTACTATGAATCAGGAGAAGAAGAAGAATCAAATTTTGTCAGAAATCTTCAACGAGGTACTGGATGGTTCAGAGGTAAGCTGCCCTTCAAATGCTTTGCTTGTGGAAGAGTAGGTCACTATGCTGCCAAATGTCCTCATAAGGATAAGATCGACAAGGGAAAGGAACCTATTAGATGGAACAAGAAACAGAATGCAAATAAGAAGAGCTACTACACTCATGAAGACAGTGACAGTCTATCAAATAGTGATGAAGATGAACGAGGTAATGACTATAAACTTTTGATGGCATTTGAAGATGATGATTACATGGATGCTATAGATGTGGATAGTTTTTATGAAGAAATTTCTAGACTCAAGACATGTATAGAAGAAAAGAATATGATCATTGATACTCTACCATGCCAAATTGATGAAAAGGAAAAATATCTTGAAAAAATAGAAGGTGAAATTGTTGGTCTTAGAAAAGAGATTGAGAAAACAAAGGCTATTAATCTTAAGTTTGTCAGAGGATCTGAAACTCTGGACGAGATCATCAATGTACAGCCTTCTCCACTAAACAAGACAGGTCTGGGGTATAATGGAGAAACCTCTCAAGCATCCACCTCAAAGAGTTATCTTGATGCAGCAAGAAGGAATGAGCAAAAGCTCAATGGGGATCACCAGGTAAAGCAGGGATGAATTACATCAAGAGAAAACAAAGACTATCAGGTGAACCAGGGACAATCCGTCTTAAGGATGAACAAAAGCTACAACCAGCCACAGGTAAAATCTTCTCAATTTGCTTCAAGAATGGATATCAATAGAAATTACAATCATATGGCCAGTAGATTTGATAACTGCAAAAGTTTCTTCAGTGGACAGTGTTTCTCTTGTCATAACTTTGGTCACAAAGCAGCTCAATGTGTTGCATATAAAACAATCATGACTAGAAGCTCAAAAACAAAGAAGTATGACTGGGATTACAAAAAGGACCTATAACAATTTTTCGGCTCTTGAAAATGAAGTTGAATGTTCTATTTGCAATAACTTTGGTCATGAAGATTTTGAATGCAGGAGCAGGTTTCAATAGACAAAGGAACAACCCTCAAACACCAAAACATGGAGAATAAAGGAACCACAAACAGAAAGATGTGGGATAGCCTTTTATGCAGAGGGACGGGAAAATCTATGGTACATCGACAGTGGATGTTCAAAGCATATGACAGGTGATAAAGAAAAACTTGAATCATATTCTGCTTTAGAAAAGGGAAAGAAAGTTTCTTTTGGAAATGATATTCCTGCAGCTATAAAAGGAAAAGGCACTGCTCAGTTAAAGGAAAAGGTCAAAGCTGGAAATGTTTTGTATGTTGATGGATTGAAGCATAATCTTCTGAGTGTCAGCCAGATGTGTGATCAAGGAACCGATGTAATATTTAGATCAAATGGATGTCGGGTTTGTGATCTTGATACAGGTGAAATACTGATCAAAGGTAGAAGAACTCCAAATAATCTATACATATTTGAAGAAGGACAACAACAATGCTATTTAAGCAAGGATGATGAACACTGGTTATGGCACCAAAGGTTGGGGCATCTAAGCATTTCACAAATAAGGAAAGCATGCAAATACCAGGCAATTCGTGGTCTTCCAGATATTAAAATTCCAGACAACACCATATGCAAATCATGTCAGTTTGGAAAGCAAACCAGAACTAGCTTTCTGGAAAAGGAAGGATCAGCTAGCATGCCTCTTGAGCTAGTCCATACAGATGTTTGTGGCCCTTTTAGGAAAAGGACACCTCGAGGAGAAGAATACTTGATACTATTCATTGATGATTTCTCCAGGTTTGTTTGGTTAGGTCTTATGAAGCACAAAGATGAAGCATTTGAAAAATTTAAATCTTTCAAAGCCTTGGTTGAAAATGAATCAGGTTACAAAATTAAGAGCCTCGGGTCCGAGAGAGGTAGAGAGTTTACCTCAAATGAATTTTTTGATTTTTGTGAAGAACATGGGATAAGAAGGGAATTCTCTACAGCTAGAACTCCTCAGCAAAACGGAGTAGTGGAAAGAATGAACAGAACAGTCCAACAAATGGCTCGTGCTATGCTCGATGAGTTTGGAACTCCCACAACTTTCTGGGGTGAAGCTGAATATGCTGCGGTTGTTATTCTCAACAAAACAAATGTCCGAGTGAACAACACTCAAACTCCTCATGAGCTATGGTATGGTGAGACTCCTTTGGTAAAGCACTTCAAAATCTTTGGGAGC
>APFE031432432.1:58898-83124 GCA_000404065.3 Pinus taeda | reverse complement strand
GAAAAGAACAACACTTGGGAGCTGGTTCCTAGACCAAAGGATAAGAATGTTATAGGGACAAAATGGGTCTTCAAAAATAAATTGAATGAAAATGGAGAAGTAATTAGAAACAAGGCCAGACTTGTTTATAAAGGATATGCGCAGCAAGAAGGAATAGATTTTGAAGAAACCTTTGCTCTGATTGCAAGACTTGAGGCCATCCGAATGTTCCTTACTCTCTCAAGCTTTCAAAAGTTCAAAATATTTCAAATGGACGTAAAATCAGCCTTTCTGAATGGAGACTTAGAAGAAGTATACATTGAGCAGCCAGATGGTTTCATTCTTGGAAATGATCCAAATCTTGTATGCAGACTGAAAAAGGCGCTTTATGGTCTCAAACAAGCTCCAAGGGCTTGGTACTATCGCTTGGACAATTATCTTCATCAACAAGGTTTTTCAAAAGGATCATCGGATAGCAATCTTTATATAAAAATTGAAAATGATAAATTGCTAATACTTGTTGTGTATGTAGATGACATTATATTTGGTAGCAATGAAGAAGCTATGAGTCAAAACTTTGCCTTGGTAATGCAAAAGAAATTCGAAATGTCCTTGCTTGGAGAACTGGCATACTTTCTTGGTTTGCAAATCCAACAAAATGAAGGAGGGATCTTCTTGTCTCAAACCAAGTATCTCAAGCAGATTTTGAAGAAATATGGCATGGAAGATGCAAAACCTGTATGTACACCCATGGTCACAGGATGCAACCTCAGTGCAAATGACAAATCAGCAGCAGTGCATCAGCCAACCTACAAATCTATGATTGGAAGTCTACTTTATTTGAAAGGTATAAGAACAAACATCATGCATGCAGTAGGAATAGTTGGAATATTTCAGGAAAATCCAAAGGAAACTCATCTTCAGGTAGTGAAGAGAATTTTCAAATATCTTCAGGGAACTCAAAATTATGGCTTATGGTATCCTAGAGATACATATCTCACAGTTAATGCTTATACAGATGCAGATTGGGTCAGAAGCATGGATGACAGGAAGAGCACAAGTGGTGGTGCATTCTTTATGGGTTCCAGATTAGCATCTTGGTTCAGCAAGAAACAAAGTTCAATTGCTTTGTCTACAGTTGAAGCAGAATATGTTGCTGCTGCATCTTGCTGCACTCAACTTCTTTGGATGATACAGACCCTGCAAGATTTTCAAATCACTTGTACACCACCTTTCTCCATCCTATGTGATAATACAAGTGAAATCAGCATTTCAAAGAACCCTGTCATGCATTCAAAGACCAAGCACATACCGATCAAGTATCATTTTCTCCGGGAAAAAGTGCTTGAACAAAAGGTCAAGTTGGAGTATGTTCCTTCTAAGGAACAAGTTGTTGATATACTCACCAAACCACTGCCCACAGAGACTTTTGAATACCTCAGACAAAAGTTGGGGGTTGTTGATGCATCATCTTGTTGTTGAATCTGATCTGTTTGTAGTACGTGAGGTCTATACATGGTATACGCGTACATTTGCTGGTTTATGGATTGGTTGCAGATCGATGGCACAGGTGCAGGGGGAGCACATATAATGCATTGTTGGCATTATGGGGGCATAGAAGGAGAACATGGATGCTGATCTAAACATGGCTGCAATATGTCTCTATCTCTTTCATGGTCGTTTATGGTGTTTGGTGGATTATCGTTCTTCTTTGCAGATCTGGTTCATATTCAATGGGAGCATATTCTTAGGGGGAGCATAACCCTTTGCCCTTGATGTCAAAGGGGGAAAATGATGTTGAAGATTTTGAGGTTGCCATCAAGTCCAAAGGGGGAGATTGTTGGCATTATGATACAGGTGTTGTACTTGATGGCAACTCACTCAAGTGGCAATGGTCTGTTCAGGCTCTCAAAATGATGGAAATTAAGAGGCTCGTAGGTGAATGGTTCAAAAGGTGTGGACCCGCAGGTTACCCATACAGGAGGTGCGGTCACACCTGCTGGTTACCTGCTCAAAAGGTGCAGACCCCAGTGCACACACTTTAAGGCAGTAAAGCGCGCTCTCGTGGGGTTTCTTAAGTTTGGCTCGTGGTATTTAGCCCACCATTCTTGATTCTATGGTTTTGGCCCGTGGTATTGCTTTATATTATTATTATTATTGAGCCCCATGTTTTTGGGCCCCTTGTATTAGTTATCGATGGTATTGATCCATGATTTTAGGAAGAGCTTGCCTATATAAAGCAAAGGAGATCACTTGGCTATGTATCTTTGAAACTTGAATATCTTAAGATCTGAAATATTGGGTTATTTTTCAAAAGCTTGATCTATATAAAAGTAAAGTTGAAAGCGAATCTATGAAGGGTGATCTCTCGAGCGCTTGATCAGATCTGAGCATCTGACTATCGGTGGCACACTGGGGAACTGCCATTTCGACCCTAATCAGAGGTATGCAGGTGATTAACGGTGCAAGTGCGTGGGTACGCAGAGACAAAGAAGGAGAAGTGCATGGGTACGCAGAGAAGAAGAAGGAGAAGTACGTGGGTACGCAGAGCAGAAGAAAGCACAGTGCGTGGGTACACAACGCGACAGAGGTTTAGTTGCGTAGGCACAGGGAAAGTACGCGGTGCTTCAGAAGCCGCAGGTGCGTAGGTACGCGGCGCGATAGCATCTGTGGTTGCGTGGCTACAGTAGCAGTACGCGGCGTGATAATATCTGTGGGTGTGTGCCTGTAGTGATAGTATGCAGCATGATTGAAGAAACAGTGCATGGGTACGCGGTGCAGCAGAAGGGTATCTGCGGGAATACGCATGGGAGTAGAAGGTGAAGTGCGTACACACGCAGACCAGAGAAAGAAAAACTGCTTATCTGTCTTAAGACCTTTTGTTGGCTGAATTTTTCCTGTTGATAAGGTGTTCTGGGTTTAGTTTACTGTTACTGTTGATCTAGTTACTACAGTTGACTAGGTGATTTACTTGTACTTGATGATCTCTTGATGTTTATGGATCTAGTTTGAAAATTTATGAAAAGTGGTCCTTGAAAGAAAAGAAGTAGGGGGTTGTAGCTCCCTTCCAGGAGAGACGGAAAATAGAGAGAGAGTTGTAGCTCTTTGCGGTTGCAGCCTGCGTACTAGTAAAGGACTGCACCAGTACAAAACCTTTTAAAAAGAAGTTTCTAATTTGAAAGAAGATAGAGACATATTGCAGCAGGTGGTTTTTCACCCACATTGGGTTTCCACCTTAGATTCTTAGTGTTCTTTGGTGTGACTATCTGTTTTCTTTGTTTATGCTCATTATTTTATGGGTACTGACATGCAAAAATAATTCAAAGTTGTAAATAAGAAAGATTTATAAAAGAACTTGATAATACTGATTCACCCCCCCCCCTCTCAGTATTATTTCCAACATTTGTCATGAAGAATTTCACATGCTCAGCTATTGCCGAAGCATTTCATCAAGATCTTGATGGTCAAAAGGTCGAAACACATCATGAAAACCACCTTGCTGCCACCTTTTGCCACAACAGGGAGTACCTCTGGGAGAATTCAGTTTTGAGGGGGAAAATTAGCTCCAAATTGGAAAATTCCACTTGGGTTGGAACGTAGACATCCAGGGCTCTCCAACAAGCTATTGTGAGCTCAATTTGAGTGTCAGAAAGTGCCTCAAAATAAGTTGGAAAAGTGAGCTGCGCATAGAGATCAGGGCACTGCGCATAGAGGATTTTGGCCAATTTTTCACCTTCAGCTCAAGAATTCGGCTAGTTTTCACCAATTTCACTCTTTGGTGTAATTTTTGACCCAACATGATGTAATTTGATGTATGTAAGGTAACATGGCACTTATTTACCTTCTTCTAGATGATTCATTCACAAATTAGCAAGAAATTAATGTAATGAATCAGTTTCCTTCTTTTTAGAGGCAGGTTGTTTGGTCATCTAGATTCTTTCTCCATGGTTAGAATTTGTTCAAACTACTCCTAGAAGGAGGAGATCGACCCTAGAGGTTAGGGAATGAGGATAGCTTGATCTATATATGTAAATTTTCATTCAGTAGCAGAGGTTGGACTCTTGGGAATAGTTTGATACACTATTGTACATATTTTATCTGCATCTTTGGCAAAGGAAAGACCAGGGTTTTGCAGCACTATTTGGGATTCATGTGGGTTTATGTGTTGATGGTGTGTTTCTTTCAGCACTTGTAAGTTTTTTATGTGTACCGCTTTCCTTCTTTAATCTTCTGTAATTGAACAAATGAAGTGTTAAGGTAGAATCCATAAATTTTCTATGCTCTGCCTTTAAATTTGTTTAATTTTCCATGTTTTCATCTATTTAGGGAGAATCCTTGAAAGTTTCTTGCTCTCCTTAACCTCTCCCAGTCAGATCTATCCATTCAATCACTTTAAAGGCATCAAAACAATCGCATATCTTGCCCCAAGTAGACCTCTGCAAAAGTTGTGCCTCACCCCCGCACCCAAAATTGCCTTTCCCTTGAATTTAACAAAACTTCAAAAAATCAATTTCAAAGTCCTTGTACTTCATACTAGCCTAAAATTAGTCATCAATTTAGTCATCTCGAGTCTCATTGATTACCTTTTGCCAAGATTGACTCAGAGAGAGCCCTCTCCTGTCCTCGTAGGCCTAGCTATGAGGCTGAGCGTGGTTTGATGTAGCCTTGAGTTTTACCTTATTTCAGCCTAAGGTAGATTTGAGCGCTAACAGAGGTATAAAAAGATGAGCGAGGATATGAAGGAGAAATAGAGAACATTGTGAGGAGAGGTATGCATTAAATTATCTTTACTTGTCATTTATTCCTTCTCATTTCATTTTTCTATGAGTGTCAGGCCATGAGGTAACTCCTCAAATGAATTGTGTTGATTCATTATGATTACTCATGGTTATATACAGGAGGGAGTGACTCTTGGGCTTCACCTCACGTGGCTATTTATTTTTTATTATTTACTATTTACATTATTTAAAAGTCTTCACCCAATCCCAATGATTACATGTCAACATTCCCCTTCCCCCCCCCCCCCTTTGATCTAAAGGGATGTTTGTGAGTCCAAGCATTGTTCTAAATTTTTCAAGCTTTTCTCTTCCAAGCACTTTGGTGAAGATGTCTGCAATCTGCTCATTATTGGAACAATGGTGTATATGGATTGTCTTGGCCTCAACATGATGTCGAATTAGAAGGTATTTTTTATTGATGCACTTTGTTCAATCATGAAACTTTGGGTTCTTTTCCAACTTTATTGCAAAGGTGTTGTCAATCATGAGTGGAGTTGAATGTACTTTTTTTACCTATAAATATTTCAGAAGTTTCCTGAGCCACACAATTCCTTTTTTTGCCTCAATTGTTGCCACATATTCTGCCTCTGTTGTGGAATTTGCTGGAAATCATTATTTGCGTCATCTCCAGGAGATGGATCTTGATCCAAGACTCATAGCATAACCTGAAGTAGATACCCCATTTTATTTGTCTCCATCAAAATCTGAATTAGAGTATCCAATCAAGATGAAGCTGCCCACTTGTGTATACTTGATTCCAAATTCTTGGGTTCCCTTAAAGTACTTTAGAACTCCTTTTGAAGTAGACCAATGTCCCTCACAAGGATTTTTCATAATCCCAGAGAAGATTCCAAGAACGCACGAAATGTTTGGTCTGGTAGTAGTGAAGTAGTTGAGACTTCCTAAAAGTTGTCTATACTTTGTTGCATCCTCAAATTCTTTTCCTTCAATGGATGTGAGCTTTAACTTTTCTTCCATTAGAGTAGTTAGAGGATTACAGTCATCCATGCCAAACCTATTCAACAAATATCCAATGTACTTCTTTTGAGAGAGGAATATAGACTTCGGATGTTGAGTTACTTCAATACAAAAATAGTAATGAACATAGCCCAAGTCAGTCATTTCAAAACCTTTCCTCATTTCCTTCTTTATGGATGCAATGTAGCTCTCATTGTTCCCTATCACTGAAAGATCATCGACATATACCACAAGATATACGACTTCTTTTCCAACATTCTTGACAAACAAAGTTGCATCATCAAGATCATAATCTTTGAAGTTGAGTTTCAGAAGATGCTCAATTAACTTTTCGTACCAAGCTCGTGGTGCTTGCTTGAGGCCATATAAGGATTTCACAACTTTTCATACTCTATGTTCATGTCCCTTTACATCAAATACTTCAGGCTGGGACATGAAAACATTCTCTTTCAGATCTCCATTCAAGAAAGTAGTTCTTACATCCATTTGATGGACTTTCCAACCGTCTGAGATGCTAGGGAAAGGAGTGTCTGGATGGTAGCGCATTTTGCTGTGGGGAAATTTTTTCCTCATAATCAACCCCTTCCTTCTGAGAAAAACCTTTTTCCACAAGCCTGGCTTTATGCTTGTCAAGTGATTCATCAACTTTATACTTATTCTTGTAAGCCCACTTGCAGCCAATTGGTTTGGTTCCGAATGGAGGATCAACCAGCTTCCAAGTGCCATTCTTTATCAAGTCATCATACTCTTTTTGCATCGCTGCTTTCCATTCATCATGAGAAGCATCTTCTACGAAACAAGTTGGTTCAAATCTATAGACAAATTTAATTCACAATCTTTAGAAATGTCCATATTAATAGGTGAATCATAATCATCTACATCACCTCCGTTTTGCCTGGTTGAATTTCTTATTACTGTCTTTCCAACCTCATCAGGATGAACACTTTCAAGTGTCTTTGTCAGTCACTTCGGGGGACCTTTCTGGAATGGTCCAGGCTAGTCAGTTGATTGAGTTGGGACCGAATCAAGATTGAGTCTCCTAATTCTATAAATTACATCAGTCAAAATATCATCAGTGGTTGGAGTTTCATGTGGGGGAGAGAGTGCTTCAGAAGAAGATTTCACATATTTATCCACTATAGGAATCCCCCCTTAAATATGTGGAATTTGATTATCAAATTCTTGAAATGAATTTGCATGTTTTAATCTATCCAAGTGATAAAGTTGTCGCTCAACAACATTGTCAGATTTGGAAGATTCAACAAAGATTACATCTCTAAATACAACAAACATTTTATTAACTTAATCATAGAGGCAGTATGCTTTGGAGGTATTTGAATACCCCATGAAGATATACTTATGAATCCTTGCACCAAGTTTTCTTCTATGTAGCTTTGGTATTAAGGCATAACATGTGGAACCAAAGACCTTGAGATGCTTTACTGAAGGAATGTGGCCATATGACATTTCATAAGGAGTCTTTTTTCTAATAGAAATAGATGGACATCTATTCTTTACATATAGAACACATAAAACTGCATCAGCCCAAAACATCAATTTTACATTCTTAAAAAACATCATGGAACGTATCATATTTAAGATTGTCCTATTCATTCTTTCAACTACTTCGTTTTGTTGGGGATTATAAGGCACAGTTGTTTGATGTTTGATCCCATGCTGGTGAAGATAGTTTTCAAATTCATTTGTAGTGTATTATTTTCCATTATCAATGTGAGTAGAGCCAATATGAGATTGTGCATCATTTTCAATCTATGTATGAAAGTTCTTGAATCTTTGAAAAGAATCAGATTTGTTCTTTAATAAATAAGCCCAACGCATTTTGGTGTAGCCATCAATAAATGCCATCATATATTTATTTCCATTAGCAGAAGGAACATGCATTGAACCACATAAGTTTGAAAGAATGAGTTCATATTTTTTATGTGCTCTGGAATGTGAATCATGAAAAGATTGTTTGCTATGCTTTCTTAGAATTCAAGCATCATATTGCCTAAGCTTCCTAGGAATTGTAGGCAAACCAGTACCACCATTTTTATTCAACAAGCAAAGACTGTCATAGTTCAAGTGTTCAAATATAACATGCAAAATTAGATGGACATCTATTCTTTACATATAAAGCACATAAAACTGCATCAGCCAAAAACATCAATTTTACATTCTTGAAAAACATCATGGAACATATCGTATTTAAGATTGTCCTATTCATTCTTTCAACTACTTCATTTTGTTGGGGATTATAAGGCATAAGTGTTCAATGTTTGATCCCATGCTGGCGAAGATAGTTTTCAAATTCATTTGAATTGTATTCTTTTCCATTATTAGTGTGAGTAGAGCCAATATGAGATTGTGCATCATTTTCAATCTATGTATGAAAGTTCTTGAATCTCTGAAAAGCATCAAATTTGTTCTTTAATAAATAAGCCCAATGCATTTTGGTGTAGTCATCAATAGATGCCATCATATATTTATTTCCATTAGCAGAAGGAATATGCATTGAACCACATAAATTTGAAAGAATGAGCTCATGTTTTTTATGTGCTCCAGAATGTGAATCATGAAAACACTGTTTGTATTTGAAGGTTGTCTCATCATTTTCTCTTCATAGGGCATCTACATATGACCTATTTTTCATTTTAGATACTTAGAATATAGTTTGGCCAAATATTCTTTACAAGAATCTTCCATTTGTTTTGTTGTACTCGCATACATTTATTTAATAATCAACCCTTTTCTCTATCTTTTACCATGTATATTTCTCGTAGAATTCTATATTTGCAGTTTGTTCTCTTAAATATCTAAAATTTAATGCATTTGAGGCTCTATATACTTTTCGGTTACAAAATCCAAAATATTGATTTTATTTTTTTTTGCTATTTCATATCTTACTTATAATTCTATTAGTTGATTTTTCTATTTATAATGTTTTATTTTTGAATTCTTCATGAAATTTTAACTACTTTTTTGCAGATATGAAATCTAGTTTTATTTTTCGTTTTAAATTCCCGGTTAATAAAAAGAAAATAATTTTGTTCAAAGGCTGATCCATGAGTACCAACTAGGTTTTTCAAAGGTCAACTATAATGACTAGCAATCTCGACAAAAAAACTCGATAGGCCCCTTTATATAAACAACTAAAAACTCTATTATGTGTAGCTTTTATTATAATAATTTTTGGATGAGTCTAAATAATGAATTTTTTTTCTCGGGAATCTTAACATGCTTATTTCAATCAACCTTGAATGATATACATTTTAACTTTTGTCCTTATCTTCTAGAGATTAGAGTCAATTTGTCTAGTAATAATACACTCCTTATTTGTCGCATCTCTGTAGATGACATCTATAGAATACACGAAGGTATTGCTTTGCATATTATCTTACTATCTACAGATTTAGAACAAATAGTTTTCCTTAAATTGTGATGTGCTCTTTTCAAATAAAATAATTTCCTTGTGTGATCCTAAAATTTCGACGGAATTGGTTCTTTGGTTACTCGTCATTCTGTTTTATTTTCACAATTACGGTCACCATTAATAAAATAAGTTTTGAGAGATATTTCTCTAGTGATGACACTTACTAAAATTAAGAAATTTCTAAAATGCAAAAGATAAACTTCAAAAGTAAATTAACAATTATGAAATTATATCTCATAAATTGATAAAAACATATAAGATTAACTCAAAACAGTAAATTAATTTGCCAAACAAGACTCATATGCAGATTATGCCTATCTGAAAAGTTATCTTTATTCTATTATGCATTTGAAAGGTCCAATATACATGTTCCTTCCTTATTCAACATTTGATGACTTATATGTATAGTCATGGTGCAATTTTCCAGATTAATGATATCCATATAAAAAAAATCGCATAATTTATGAAAAAAGTTATTTAAAGAAGAAAAAATTACCAATTTCTCAAAAAATCAAACCAAGTTTGACAGTCTTTTTGTGTATATTATTTTGATTTCTTTCTATTGGATGAAAGAAAAAGACTTTAATTAACCATGATTTGCCTATGACTATATGCTACAATTATAAGGAAATGAGATAATACAAAGAGTTGCATCTTTGTTTCAACATAAACTGAACAAAAAATATTGAAATAAAACTTAGATTACTAGTTTGAGAAATGAATATTAACCATTGATTTGCCTATGATTATATGCTACAATTATAAGGAAATGAGATAATATACAGAGAGTTGCATCCTTGTTTCAACATAAACTGAACAAAAAATATTGAAAGAAAACTTAGATTACCAGTTTGAGAAATGAATATTAACCATTAAATTACTTGCACTCATGAGGTAATTTGTTTCTTTCACATTCTATACAATTTCTTAACAAAAAATATATTAATTTTTATAGTGAAACAAATTTGTGAGGTTACCAACTTCTAGAATATTAATATTGAAAATCTCTTGGTATTGATTATAGTGTACATTTCTTATCATATTCCACAATAGTTAGTCATCATTTAAGGAAACATGTTTATCATAACAACAAAAGAAAACTACATCAACCAAAAGAATTTGGACTAAAATAACAATGCATTCTACTGCCAAATTAATAGATGATTAATTAAATACAAATTAATATTCAACCATAATATAATGGAATAATCTACACTTGGTATGGTCAAGATAATACACAACACATTGCTAGCAATTCCAAAAAGGCAAATATATTCACATATTAAATAATAATCTTTTAGAACTTTTAAGCAATGAACTTTTCAATAAAGTTCTTATCACTTAAAAATATTTTTTAATTATTTATTTTTTCTCTATATAGTTGTTATTTTTTTCCCTTGCAACAAAAAGTATGAAAAAAAGCTATTTTTTCTTAATGGTAGATTCCATGAAAAATTTACTAGCATTAGGAGCTTTGTTACAAGAAAATGCAAAGGAAAAATAGTAGTTGGGAAACTACAATTATTGGTAACATCATTGTGTAATCAACCATCAGGTTAGCTAAAAGCACATTTTGACTCGTATAGAAAACAAAAGCTGCAACGAGAGAAAAGAACATAGATATATTAGTGAATCAACATTATTCTTCAAGATATAAATTGCATTTTTAAAAAATATTTAGTAGAGGAAAAACTATTTACTATTGTTATAGTTAATAGTATTTTACTAATGGGAATATTTAAACTAGATTGTTTACATTTAAGATCATTACGAGAGATCAATGTTGAATATAATGGTTCAATAACATCATCAATATTGTCAACTATTAGAGTAAAAACCTATTTGACACAAAGGCTATGCAAGTGGAAAACTATTGAAGAAATGTTGTCATTTATTGTTGAAAGATTGTTGTAGGAACTAGTGGACAATATTCATCTAGTTCTGGCATTTTGAACTTACATTCTATTTTTCCATCATTGGTGTATAATTTGCAATAAACATTATGTTTGTAGACACATACTGCATTTTCTTTATAAATTGCACATTCAGATGAAAGTGGAAGCATAGATTAGTTGCAATTGTTGCAATATTTTCTAAATGTAGGAGAAAATACATTTTTCACCCTTAATGTACCTTGTACCTATTTCAAATGTTTATGGGATCTATCAGGCCAAAATATCTTTTAAAAAAAAATATAAGATTTTGCACAAAAACATGAAATAGGTTATAGTTAAAAGGGAAAAACATTGACAAAATACTTGTGTTTTTTATTAAATAAAAGAGGGAAAGTGTGTCTTCGTAGTCATTATTGAGAGTGTAAATAAAGCTTGTTGTAGAAGGATGTAGTATTTGAGCTCCTCTTGGACCAATTCTAAAAATGTTCTTGAAATGTTATCATTGGTGTGATTTTTTACTGTAGTTCAGATTGCATGTTTAGAAACTATCCTTTATATATTTCAGTAAGATGCAACCATAATAGTATAAATAATGCATGCATATTATTTAATGAGTAGACATATAAAACTAAGAAACATAATAGGATATCTATTTTTTTAACATACATGGGAAAAATAAGAAGATGTTTCATTATAGTATCAAACTTACAATTATAATTTCATTTGTTGTTTCACCATATTTGATAATAAGTTAAAGCAAATTGTTTTTTGGGTGGCCTATGACTACTACTTCAAATTCATATGTGTCAAGTGACATAATTATCTCCTATGTCACGTTATCCGGCACCAATCTATGACTTTTGCAAACTTGCGATATTTTTTTGACTATGGTACTTTCCAATGGAAGGATGCAATATTGTGCATCGCCTCTCTCATATATTCCTTTGATTTTGATAGCAATGTCTTTGATATAAACTTCACTTCCATGTTGAAAAAATTGTTTAAATGTTTTATCAAATTATTGTTTATGTTTATTGTTATTGAAATTTTCCCATCTTGTACTGTTGGGTAAGCATGACGCAACTGCATCTTTGAAGGTGAACATGGATTTTGGTTCTGGCCTAGACCATATACTACAAGTACATCATCTTCAAAAAAAATTGTGGCATTTAGATGAGATTTGGATAATTGAGTAGGGATGGTGTGGTATTTTCTTACATCAACATATTTGAAAAGGTACTTTGTTTGTTAAAGAGAAATGTAATTTCCTAGAAAAGGAACCAATGTTCAAACAAAGGAAACAAAAATCAAAGTGCAATATGATTGTTTTGTGTCTTGTTATCATGTTTTTTGTTGATATACAATCTCATAGTTGGAAGTTTATGTGTTGTAAGTGTGCTTATTACTACTTTGCAGTATTTTGTAATTTTTTATCTTGGAAAAAGACATATGAATTAATGATTTATTTTGATGAAGTGAAAACATTGTTAATGCAAAAAATATTTCAAATCAATGTGTTTATCAAAAGAGAACTAGAATACAATAAGAAGAATAATATAATAAAAATTACGGTTAGGAAATAGGTAAAAAATGGTTACCTTATCACATTAACAAATTGCATCAACATTAAAACTCATTGCATAAGCATTTTTAAACTTTTGCAATTGCATTAAAAAAATGTCATTTCAGAACTTCAAGAGTCTCATATACAAGCACAATAGGTTTTCATGGTAATATGATTAGGCCTTAAACCTCCCATTGCATGTATCATATTTCATTAATGTCACACAAGGCTTGTAAGTTTCCCATATCTACAAACCCCCATCCTGTCTATTGACATGATCTAGGGTTTTAGAGCATTCAATTCTCAGACGTTTGTTAAAATCCCTAGTTCCTAAAGATTTATTAGACATGACATTGAATGACTCTAATATAGAAACCCCCTTCCTGGGTATTAACATGATCTAGGGATTTATATCATTCCATTTTCAAGTGTGTGATACAATCCCTAGTCTGTGGGGTTTTTACAGGGACGGATAACAAATGTCTCTAATAAAAAAACTTGTTAGGGTCTATGTAATGAAATTTTTATTTAGGAAAAACTCATGGTATTACTTTAGAGATTATGCTAAAATTGTAGTATTCTTCTGTCCCTACTTGAGTTGGGTGACTTTACAATTCAAATTTTCTATTAATATCAAACACCATAGATTTTCTAAACATATGTGTCTATTTCAAATGCAGTAAAACTCATCGTAGAAAGATCTTGCATTACATAAAACTACGATCATGTGAAAATCAAGATATCCTTGAAATTTGGCACCCAATTAATGACAAATGTTCTAAAACTGATAGGCATTCATTAAGTGTTTCTATGTACATATATTGAAAACAAGGCGAGAAAATTTCTAGATTCAAACTTGTCCAGCCAAGTCCTCCATACTTCTCTTGCCTCCCCCTAGATAATTTAATGCCATAAGATGAAAATATTCATAAAATGAAGCAAGGGCATATAAAAACATTAGTTGCTCCCTCAATCCATGAAATCACCGGATCAAACGCTAGGAATAATTTTGTTGTACTCGTAGGGTAGTGATGGTTGGACCAAAAGTAAGCACAGAAAACCCATAAGAGAAATGAAATTGTTATATAGCATAATAACTTTGAAGCTTTCATAGAGGCTTTCAAAATATTGAATAAATAATAATAAATAAAAACTTTTTATCATCGTTAAAGGAAAATCTACATCATGGCTATCGATCTAAATTGAGTGCATTAGTTGGCTACATCGCCATAATTATGTTGAGAATAGAGATCTTTTCATTCTCAACCATCAAAGCATACACTTGTAGAGATTCATGGATATCAATATAAATTGAATGCAACCAATACCTACATCACTATAATTATGTCATGAATGAACAATACATAAAAATTGTGTCATACTAAATGCTATAGCATACACCTATAGATATTTGGATATATTTTCTTGGAACATTAATGTGGAAACATTAATATTCATCACCCTAATTAGGCTGTGAATGGCTAGGAAAAGAGAGAGGGTAACTCACATTGTCGGGTGTCCTTCCAAATATTTATTGCCAATGCCATTAACAACTCTCGATGACATCTTCACGTCACCCCACTGCCCCATATGGGGAAAAGAATTATAACCTCATACCAAAACTAAAACATCCAATAATAAAAATGTAAAAAAGTATTCTTTTAAAAGAAATTTCTCTACCTAATGTCACACTAGTAACTCAAAAATATTCAACAATATATGTTCCAAAAATAATATGTCCAAATGGATGTTATATGTCTCCAAAAATACGCACAACAACCCAAATTTGAAGTTCGCCATTACAAACATGAAAATACAGCCAAATTCCCCTTCATAGAACCACCATCTAGACACCATTTTAGAATAGAGTTAAGTTAACACATTTCAAGAATTGAACCCCATGTGACAATATTTAGACAGAAGCAAAGGGATAGGCCTTCACATTCCAATGAGAAGAATAGAACCACGAGCCAAAGATAAGGGGGTGCTTACCCCCTTGCAACACCATTCATCGGAAAAATAACTCATATGGTGCATGTGACTAAGAATCAAACCACAATCAAGTTATCCCTTCAATGATCAAGATCTATTATTAATGGATAGTGAAAATCTTCTTTGTACCACAATAAGCTCGAACCAACATATTCCGTTGATTCGGCATGAGTGGACTTTGAATATTAGATCGATTTAGTAGAACCCACATTAGAACTATGAATATCAACCCCCCTAGTGATGTCATAGAGAGGAGAGGGGTATGCTATTAAATCTGAGATGTCAAATCTATTAAATTATTCTCAGCGTTAGATTGTTTAGTAGTCCACAACTATTACCCACACCAAATATAACACAATGTATATCGAAGAGATGATATCGTAATTCTTATCTCAAAAATGCTTATATATAATAATATAATTAATAATAATAATAATAATAAAATACATAATAATAAGAGAGACAAACCACCACCAACAACAACAACATATAAACATGAAAAGGTCCCCATGAACATAAAAGGTTCGATATGAAATTACATAATAATAGGGTGTCATGCGATAGACTACACTTGAAAAAAGAAGTTTGGAATATGAGTAGAAGACATAAACCTACAACTAGTATATATTGTTGGTGCAGTAAGATGACTATTAAAAGCAACCTTAAGACATACATTAGTTATCAAACTAGGGAAAGTCTGTTTATTTCGAGAGTGTTCAACATTGTCTATGTAAGTGAATTCAGAGGCTAATTCATAATGAAATGATTGAGAATCATTGCAATGATTAATATCTAATTCTCGAAGATCAATCCAAAACAATTAATTATGAAAGAAATATTTAAAGCATTTTCAAATCTACTTTAATATATTATGAAGAGAACTGAATTGGAATTCAAGTAAAAGGAATCACTCTTAGCAAATCTAAATAGTATAGACAGAAAATAGTTCAACATGAAGGAAAGCTACAACAAATGAAGAGCAAGTTACTATTCAAACAGCTCACAGAAATAAATCAATTGTAATCTTAAGATCTCTAGTAACGCTAATTCAGAATGAACAACAATCAAATACTTAAACTAACTTGATCAATTTGGTAAATATTAACACGCAGATGTAAAACATAGCAACATCTAGAATCTAGTTTGAACGGCAAAAGAAAATCATAATAATCAATACTAACAATAGTCAGAATAATTCTAATTTCATGAACTAATAGTAATAAAAAATTGTAAGAATAAGAAGAAATGAATATATCACCATTAAAGTAGTAAATATCGTATCAACCAGGCCCAAAGTCTCCATAAGTCACTACCAAAAGACACTCAGATTGCGATTATAGGTAAAACACAGTCTTCTTCATTAAACTTGATAATAGAGTTACAACGTCACAGTAATGAAAGTACTCTGTGTCAAAAAATGAATAGTTACAATCTTGAATTTCTAACTAGCTATTCCTTTTGCTTGGTGGATTCATATAAGCTAGGAAAGAAAAAATGATAAAAGTGAATCCTCAGGATCAGGAGATTCTGACGATTTGGCAACCGATAATTTGATTTCATCACATAATAGAATTGGTTCTCCTAGTCTTCCATTGTCCTTCATAATCGAGACGTTGTCCTTTTCCTTTTTTGGTCACTGTTGTTCTTTTGTTTGAACAATAATCGTTAATATCATGTACCTGCATATAAAGATAGCGAAAGTTAGTCTTTCATGCCCAAATTTACCCAATTCATTAACGATCGATTTTATCCAGCTTCTATAATTGTTTCTTTTATATTTATTCCTAAAACAAAGATAAAAACATAAATAAAAATGATAATTAAGCTAATATGAGGATAAAACATACCTTTTCCATGTCCCAACATACTCCCTTGCTTACCTTTTTGCATGTCCTCATGAAATAATATGATTGAGGCTCAGTTGTGTCAAAGAATAAGCAGGATAAACTTCTTCCTTATATAGCCTAAAAATGATTTTTCTGTTTAAGTATTGCAAAATCCTGGTTTACAGGGAATCTAGCAAATTATATTCACTATAATAACCATCAGGAGGGTACCAGATAATAGGACATTTGTAGCAGCACCCTATCCAGTGAGGGCCCATGCTTAGGACCATATTGTTTTATCTGTGTAGGCGAGTAGAGGCAACTTTGAAATTTCTATACCTAAATGGCTCCCTGTTCCTCACATTATTAGTGGAAGCTTCCCATCTTTTTCATGTTGCTGACAAAGCTTAATCATTAATTTCCTGAAAGTATTAATTTCCTACCTGTATGATGTCTGTATGGAGTGGACCTAATTGAGCCATAGCTCCTACTCGTTTCATGAATTGTTTATGCTGGATAGAAAGATGTAGGGGTTTCATGGGTTCTCCCCTGACCCATAAATTTATACCATATTCCCTTTTTTGAAAATTGTTATAGGCTTTAGCCCATTTAATCTGATTGGTAGCAAAAGAGAGAAAATCTCGAAATTGAATATCCCAATGAAGGGGCCAAGATTACTATCCAGTTCATCTTCTAAGAAAAAATTATGCATGTATAATTCGCATAGAAGGAGTTTTACCTATTTGTTTTGTTCCTTAAAACATTTGATGAAGTCTATAGTGGTCTTGAATTCTGCTGACTTACCAGCCCTGATGACTTTAATTTTTTGTAAGAGGTATCTTTCTAACAAGAATAGTGCATAATTGTTGGTAGGTGATCGATAAGACAAAGCATCAGAGTAGAGAGAACAAACAGTTTCAATTTTCTCCTTGTCCTTCTGCAGCTTTGCTTATGCTTTCTCTACTTTCTTCTACTCATCTTTGAAATTGGTGAAAGTCTCGTCTTCTGTTATAGTAAGTGCCTTGAATTTCTTCCACAATTCCTAGTGTACTTGTAATGGCACTACTTCTTCCTTATGTCAATCCAACTCCTCCTGATTCTTTTTTAATTTATTATGTAATTTCATGATAACAGCTTCCCTTACCAGAGGAATGTAGTGAGGTGTTTCCTCTGTCTGATTTTCATCATCTTGTGTTGAATTGAATCAGTTTAAACAGCAGCTTCAGCTGCTTCTTGGGACATACAAAAATATCCTTGGGAATTTCCTTCAAAACTAGTTTGAACATCAAATTCAATTGTTCCTTGGGGAATACATTAGTCTTCTTGAGTATTCTCCTCAAAATTGGTTTGGACAACAACATCTGTAGTGGGAAAATACATTTGGGTTTCCATTGAGCAAACGCAAGGACCTTCAGTCTGAGTCTCAATATTATTCAAAGGACATTGCTCTATTTGGGTCCCTTTTGAACACACACAAGGACTCCCAGTGTGGGTTTCAATATCCTCCAAAGAATAGTGTTTTGTTTGGGTCCCTACAGTTTCCAATTCCACCTTCAGTTTCCGGACCCTAACTTCTTCCTTTAACCATTCCCTCAATTTCTTAATTGTTTTCTTTTGCTTCCTGTAATTCTTAAGCAGCATCCTCAATCTATCCTTATATGTTTTCTTTGTCATGGGGTATTTGATCAGCGGTGGCACAACTGTGTTTATTTTAGGTTCAGGAGGGGTTATGCTAATAAAAAGATAAGGTTCCAATGGAACAATACCTCCTCATGGATTCTCATCTTCTAGGTCTTTTTCTACATGGGCTTCTCTCTCAGGAGACTCCAGTAGTACAATATCTTCTGAGTGATTTTCATTTCCAGGGTATTCTTCTTCATGGGTCTCGTCCTCTAGGGACCTCATTAATATAGTATGCCCAAGTTGATTTTCATCCTCCAGGGTTTCTTTTGTAGGCACTTCCTTCTTTGGGGACTCTAATGGAACAGTAAACTCTGGTTGATTTCCATCCCAGAGGGTTTCCTCTGCATGGGCCTCTTTCTCAAGGGGCTCATTCATAGAGGGAACTGATTCCCTCTGACCCTCCAAATTATCAGTAAATAGCAAAGTTTTAGCATTGATATAACTGTCGGTAAAGGAAGACTCATTAAGGGCATGATTTTTCCCTTCAGAGTTTCGAGATGGCTCCCTTTCTTCATAGTATGTCCCCATATTCTCCAATAATCAAGTCATTTCTTCATCATATTCCTACAAAAAATCATCTTTCGGACTTGAAGAGGGCATGTGAGATAGCCCTGCTTCTTCTGTTGGGATTGGGGTGCGCTCCTGTGATTTTATTCTCATGGAGCCCCTATGCTTTGTTGGGCCTAAGGCAAAAGAAGGATTCCTTGTTTTTCTTGTCCTTCTCGGACCTGTTATCCTTACCCCCTGTTGTTCATTCTCTAGGTTTTCTTCTAGTGGGGTTAAGGAAAGATTTACAAGGTTATCCCAGGTTAATTAATGTTGGGCAAGTCCATGAATGATGATTAACTTGATCAGACCATGATGGTTGATGAGAGAATGTGGTTCCTTAGCCTTCCTGACCCGACTAACAATGTCACGCAATAAATAATTTAAATAAAATGGCAAATTCACTGTAATTTCCTGCTTCAAAATAGCTAACAGTTTGAGTTATCTAGGTTTTACCACATCTTGACGTTCGACACAAGTGATATACCTCTGAACAATGTTCACCAATTCCTGCCATGGTTGCTTTAAAGCTATGGGGTGAATCCATTTGCCTTTGTGCACCAATTGTTCATCTAGGCCTTGGAATAATGCCACTGCATCCTATAGAAGAACATGCTTATTGGTCCATCTTGTGCCTTCTGGTGGAAGTTTAAACACTTCAGTTGTAACTGGTTCAGAAAGTATTATGTTTCTACCCTTCACCATCATGCGTCCATTCTGGAGATTTTTCAAAAATTCAAGTGTTATTTCCTCATGGAATCCCTGTAATTTGGTCAGGTATTTAAGCAAGCCAACACGCTCAAGAATTTCACTAGCCTATTCTGATATTTAGAGTACTGTAGGTTCACTGCGGATGGATTTTCCTTCCATGGTTATTGTTTCTTAGTAACTTGTTTATTTTCACTTTTTCATGTGCTCTTCTCAAAATTTCACAGTTTGGAACAACACCATACACTGTATACAAAATGTTAAAGTTATTAACATAGCAGTGACATTTTTTTAGAATTAATATTAAAGGCAATTGTGTTGTTTGTCTCATTAGCAGTTTTTGGAAAAACTTAATAATTAATTCACATGATATCCATAATGCTTACCTTCCCCCCTCCAATCAAAAAGCAATTTAATAATTATTACACATGCGCATTCATAATGCAGTCCTTCCCCCCTCCAATCAAAAATAAGTTTAATAATCATTACACATGCTATCCATAATGTATATCATCCCCCCTCTAATCAAAAAAGGACGTCCACAACCAAAAAAGCATGGGAAAAGGGGAAAGGACGATGGGAATTCATAAATGCAACCAAATAACAATCAAAGTGGCATAAATATGACAAAAACAGTTAGAGCAATACAGGTCAAAAGATTGGAAATGCCTGTAAAAAGAATAAAATGGAGACTAGATCATTATGTGAAGATATATTTTCCTTAGGTGGAAAATATGACGAATGTATGACCGATGATAAATGTTAATGATTGCTGGTATCAGTTGATCTGAAAATACTCAGATAATTCATATAAAGATATAGTTTACCATGCATGTTGGTTAATTTAGATATAAATGTTGTTCAAGTGGTAAATTCACCTTTACAAATGAGTCAATAGGAAGTAATATGATAAGGAATATTTGGCATTGACATAGCACTTCAATAGCACAAGTAGAGCCACTGCTTCCATGTTTACAGTGATGGACACACCAACATGTCAAGGGGATCTCCCCGGTAAGAAGTCCTAGTTAGATCTTAGACCATTTGGTGTAGGAGTCCCAGCAATGGGTCGTAAGGTAATGCCTTGACCGTGATGTTGGATAAAGGCAAGTAAGATAACTCTGTCAGTAGCAAGGGTGTGACTATTGCAGTGAGTCAAGGAAGATGTATGAGAGGTTATAACACAGAAGGGGGAGATAAGGGTGAAGGTGAGTTCCAGGTTGAAAGGGATGAGTCCCAACTTGGCTAGGAACACACAACACAAAAGGACATATAGAGCTTCCAGCAGAGCAGTCCACTTGGATGTGGTAGTCACAACATACAAATTAAGATAACACGTACAACACTCAAAGATCAATCTGAACGAGTGCAATAGTTTTTGCAGCAAGGTTCGTGTGAAAGGTTTGTCTAGTGTCTGGCACAGTAGTCGACATAGACAGTGAAAGAATTAACACCATATACAACACATTTGCAACAAGATTCATATATTTGCATGTGAATTAGTTCATACACAAATACATAAGTTAAACAATATATATCATTAAGGAAACCAGAGAAATCCAACTAAAATAAAAACATATGTATGAAAATTTGTTGGCTCTTATTATATAAAAGTGTAAGCTCCAATCATACAATACATCCATGTAACCTGCTAGCCCCATCAGTGAAACGTTAAAGCCACATCTGCCTGCTCCTCCAAAGAGATGTACTAGCTCCATGCAGTGGAGAAGCCAAGGTGCATTACAATAATGTCCAAGCTTTCTTCAAGATAGTCTTAATAGAAGCTTGGCTAACCAAAATCATATACAATGAGCTATGAGAAAATATTTATTGCAAAGGGTGGGGTGACCCTTAACATTCCCCTTTGCGACCATTCAACTACCCTCATGACTCTTCACACATGGAGATGGACAACTGTTTGGTGCATGGTACCAAAATTGGAGTACAATGCTCGCATAACTGTATCAACGGACAATACTTCATATAGTATTTCCTTCTTCAGTTCAACTTGGAGGGGCATTGTCACCAAGTCCCCTCCTTTCTTGGCCACTTGTAGTTCCTTCACCATTTTCTCATTCTCAGCTATGAGGAAACAAACACTTGAACTAGTGGCTTTGGCATACACTCTAGATGCATCGGCCAAAGCAGTTGGATGCTTTTGTACATCAGTCACGATCACATTTTCTTCAACTTACGCAGGGGATGTTTCGTCCTCTGGAGTTGGTACTCTCTGAGACTACACAACTTTGTGATGGTATTCTTCAAAGGAGATGTTGTTCGTCTCTACTTCCAGCTGACCACCAAGGATCTCAATGCCTCGGTCATTTGAGACTTCCTCATCATCTAGATGAAATGAAGTAGGAGAGTAAACCTCTTTGTGGTGAGGCATGAGGTCGATGTCTTGTTGCAACTCCTGCTGCTCCATGTCTACATCCAACTGTTCAAGTGCGTGTTCTATCTCATGAGTAAAGTCTTGCCCCTGTGGACATATGAGATGTATCATATGTTAGAGCACACGACTGTCACCAAGTCCTCCATTATTTCCTTTGACATGCAGGGTGGATCCTATGCGAATATCAGCCTATACATTAGGGTGACGAAATGGTCAGACAACCATATGATTACTCCCCCGAAGCTGCATCCAGACAACAACTTGAAATATGTGTTCACAACAGTCTCCACCGGTGACCATGTCCACTCCAATCCTATGAACTCATGTCAAGCATACATTGCATGTATGATGTAGGTGGACATATAAATCTCTACATGCATATCATCAAGTGACTGTCGAGACTTTGTGACTTGTTCCTTCAACTGATGAGCCAGTATGCCGAACCAGTTGCATGGTCTTCCTTCTCTAGCTAGTTGTTCTAATGCGATCACCCAACTTTGAGGAAAGGTTTTAGTGCTTACTTGGTAACTCAATCGACATGCAAATATGACCAAGTATTGGTACGCCTTCCTCAATATCTTTTTCTTGAAGATCTAGCTAGGTGTCATCCTGAAATGAGTTGGCTCCTTTACCCAATCCTTCAGAATGTCTCTGGAGTTACCTCTGATTTTGGGCAAGTTGAATGGAGGACCCATGATAGTCATGTGCTCTAACATATGATACATCTCATCATAATCTCATGCCCATAAGGTTGCAATCTTCATCCCACTGACACTTCTCAAAGTCATCGTCTCGGGGTCAATATGAGAGACGATCCAGTGAATCATGTCCACGCATGGGAACGCAGGGTATCTGCATGCAATTTGGTACATGCCAGACTTGTGAATGTTCACGTACATCTGGTGGTCTTAGAGGTCTTCCCAAAAATTGCCTGCAGATGTTTCATTAACCTCTTGCCACTTCAAATTGATGTCCTTGTCTAGCTTCATATCTTCATAGATCGACAAACTAGAGGACACCTACTCAACTGTTGTTCCAGCTGCAACTCCATCACTTTCCTATGATCCTGTTCCCTTAGAAGCCATTGGGACAAACAAAAACCTAAAATATTTGTAAACAAGGAGGATGCATGGCAAGAAATATGTCATTGGAAATAAAGCAAATCTAGGGAAGGACACAACACATACCTGGGAAACTGATGAGCAAGATTGTGCAAATTTTACTGGGAGGCTAGGTGACTGGCTACCAAAACTATGAAAAAGGCAGTTTGGGCTATCTGGGAGCCAGGACTGGTTGCTAGATCTATGAAATGAGCAATCCAGTTAGGAAGTTGGCTGCTCAGATTGCACAATGTGCACTTCCAGCTGGGAAGGACTGCTGGCCTAGGGACACATTTGTGCAATTTCTTTGGCCAAGTAGCCACTATCCTCTAGAAATGCGTAAAACAGTCCTGGAGGCTAGTGTTGGGCAAGAATGTGCATTTCTGGGGAGGAAGGTGAGCCTTCCTTCCCTAGATTGCACAATGCAGCCTTAGTGAAGGTAGTGAAGGCAGAGCCCAAGCGAAGTCTTAAGTGCATGGAGTATTGCCAACATTTCCTTCTCATAAATAACTTTGTGTAAAACCTTTTCCTTGATTCAACGACTTTCAAAAGCAATGGGTCTTTCATCTTGCATTAAAACAACACCAATTGCATTTCCTGAAGCATCAGATTCCATAATAAAGGTTTTTGTGAAGTCTGGTGTAGCTAAGACAGGTGCTTGTCACATTGCCTCTTTAAGATGTTCGAAGGCCTTTGTTGCTTCTGGAGTCCATGAAAATGCATCTTTCTTCAATAGTGTTGTTAGAGGTGTTGCTATTCTCGCATAATTCTTAACAAACTTGCGATAATACCTTGTCAACCTGAGAAATCCTCGCAGATGCTTTATGGATGTGGGGATTCTCCATTCCTTAATGGATTTAATTTTGCTAGGGTCTACCTTAACTCCTTCATGAGATACAATATGGCCTAGATATTCCACCTCTTGTACTCCAAAGAAACATTTGGATCTTTTTGCATATAATTGTTTTTCCCCCAAAAGTTGTAGCACCCTGTCAACATGTTCAACATGATCCTTCCAAGACTTATTGTAGATTAGTATATCATCAAAGAATACTAACACAAATTTTCTAAGGAATGGTTTGAAACTTTAATTCATCAAACCTTGAAATGTTGAGGGTGCATTGGTAAGGCCAAAAGGCATGACCAAAAATTCATAATGACCCTCATGAGTTCTAAATTTTGTTTTCAAAATGTCTTCAGTCTTGATTCTGATTTGATGATATCATGAACGAAGATCAAACTTGGTGAAGTAAATTGATCCATGCAATTCATCCAGTAATTCATCAATGACAGGAATGGGAAACTTATCTTTAATAGTAAGCTTGTTGAGCTCCCTATAATCCGGACACATG
>APFE031432432.1:3107-50739 GCA_000404065.3 Pinus taeda | reverse complement strand
CCTCCTCCAGCATGAGGGGAGCTCGATGACTACTACTAATGACTCCTATCTGTTTTTAACAAACTTATTTAATACATTAACTACTAACAGAAGTTCTAAAGAGTTCTATTTTGGTTATAACTCTAACTCTATCTTCATCATAAATCGATTTTTCCTTGCAGCTTTGACACTTGGCTTCATCTTCGCTTCGCTGAGATGGCATGAGATGAGTCAATTAATGTCCCATGTTGGCCTTGGATGCTTGAAGCCTTGATCTGCTCCATATTGGCTATAAATATCCCTAAAATTCCGGTTCTGGTCCTTCATTTCCTAGCATCACCGAGTATGCAGTAGTAGGTCCTTTAATTCTTTAATAACCAGATAATATATGGCATTACCACGCTCCTGATATGATGGAGGCTTCTTTGCTGTACAGGTGTGCCAACCAAAACTTTTTCGTATGCAGCTCCCTTCAAACCCTAATTACCGAGAATAAAGCGGCTTTATAACCAAAAATTCCAAACTTAGCTTAAAACATTTTACCTTTTACTAAAGGTACACTTGGCATATGTTGAATGGCTATGGCAGCTTCTTTTGATTCCTTCCATGTCACCTAGGTGTTTTCTTTGCAAATTTCTGAACATTTCATCAAACTGTTTGCTTATGTTTAAAAATCAACACCTACAGCAGTTTCGCAGCGCGCTGCGAAACTGCGAAACTGTTTTAAACAATTTCGATTTTCTCTGTGACTTTAACTGCTCTGCCACCTGATTTCACAATTCCCTTTTACCTTGGATATATATAGCCATGTTTACATGCCGTCAAAATAATGAATTTAAGCAAAATTTTACAAAACTTTGGAACAGCACCTTACTCAGAATCAGCAATTTCATTTAGCAGCTAATTTATTTAGCTGTGCTTTCAATTTTGCAACCTCTTTTTCCATGGCTTTGATTTCAGCTTTGGTAGTCTTCATCTTAGCCATTTCACTTTCAGTTGCTTTCAACTGGTCCTTTGTAGATATGATATTTTCTCCTTGGGAAATGATGCCTTTTTTATTTGAACCCTTTTTCTTGATTTCCCCTGTTTCTTCTATTCTGGGCAGTTTTTCTGCTTCCCTTGCTTGCTTTCTTGTAAGAGGTTTTTCTTTTATTTCCTTTTCCTCTTCTGTTCTGGGAAGTTGTTCAGCTTCCTTTACTTGATTTCTTGTGAGGGGTCTCCTTGGTTTGAAAATAAACTCATCACCTGGCTCGTTAAAACTCAGTCTTTTTGCATCTTTAGATCACATTTTGCTCAGACTTCGAAACAAGTAGAAGGGGATGTCAATGGATGCTTTACTAGTAAAATGCAATAGCAACTTGAAGTGGTAGGAGTAAACTTTATTATATCTTCCCTCACAAGTTAGGTACTTCTGAATACAGGTGAGAAGCAAGGCATAATGCTCCTTAATATAGTTTCTAGGCACAGCCTTTGTCAAGTCCTCATTCACATACGCTTCTTTCAGGAATTCTTTGCATGGGCTCATATCAAACTTGAAATTCTTAAACCATTCTTGTCCCCCTCTGGGGATCTCAGTTACTGCAGCTATTTCCTCTGGAGATACTTTAACTTCTAACATGGCTATTTTAGAATTCAAACCGGTGAAGTTTAAAGCAAAATCCTTTGTTACCTGAGCATGGCCACCCTGCAGTTTCTGGCAGAAATTCCAACAACCGGCATCCTGGAAGGCTTTCTTCACACCCTCATCTCTCAATGTTAAGTCCAAACCTTCAGGCTCTGTTCTCTGGCATTTTCCGGACCGGTGTCCTCTCTTCTCCATCTTGCCTTTGAAACTTTCACGCAAACAGTGAACAACAACTTCAACTGGAATAGTAATTCGATCCTTTCTTCTTGTTAGCTCCGCCTCGCTTGAAATAGGCTCTCTTGAAAACAGCTTCACTTGTAAACTCACATTTAATCATCACACGGGCTGGTCACTTGTGCACATTCACAAACATCATAAAGATCTATGCATAGTAAAACTCATTTGGATTGATACTGATGTGCATATCTACAAATCTATTAGTGGAGTGACGGTTAATGAGCCTTTGGGAGGTACAAAACACTGACATGAGAGGACGGGAATGGTGACTCATCAACGGACTTGAACTTTTTGGAAATATTCGCTGCAAAACGCACGAATCTGCGATTTCACAGCGCATTTAATTTTGAATTGTCATAATGCGCTGCGAAATGGCTTGATGGTGATGCTGCAAAATGGCTGAACAATGATTATGCAGTGGAACAGACCAATAAGAGACTGTGCTGCAAAATTGTGGAAAGGATCGGTGACATGGATTAGACAAGACATGTCTTATGGAAGCATGATGGTGATGGATGACCGATAGGATTAGAATATGCTTTACATCAAACATCTTTAAAGCTTCAACCCTAAGTAAGAAACATAGACTAAAAATATTTTAACACTAATTTTAGGCATTGGACTTTGGGCAAAGGGTTATATACAAATGTTTACAGTTCTAAGTGATAACAGCGGCTCCACTTGGGATAGTGTGCTCCTGTAGTACACTAAGAACTTGTAGACCCAGTGCTTTATCCATTTCTCTAAAAAAACACACACACATGAAGTTGACAAGCATTCCTTTCTAGCTCTATGGGCCTTCTCCTCAGGCTTAAGCTCTTCTGTTCAGCTTGTCATTTATTTTCAACAGGAAAAATTCATAAAACGGTTATATACAATGTTCATGAGATACTTGGCAGAATTTTCATTGATTGTAATGCTTTAAGAACCTGCCATTAACAGGTCCTCCAGCATATGGTGCTCCATCAATCTACTGCAGAATGTAGGTGTTATTTCCATGGAAAGCAGAAATATGATTGGCCCTTTCCACAAATTTTCAAACTTACCATGTTTACCTTTCTCTTCAATCCTGGCTTCCCATTTCAGGACTTTATCATTAATCTGAAAAGTATCCTCTTTGATCTTCTTGTCAAATTCTCTTTTGACCCTATTCTGATTTTGCTGATGATTATCAAACACCTCACTTCTTTTCTCCTGCAGAGCTATTAGCTGGTTGATCCTTCGCTATATGGCATTTGGTTCCTCCTCTAATCCTTGAATCAGCTTCATTACTGGTAACCCGAGAGATGTTGGGAATATAGCCTCTGCTCCATACACAAGTTCATATGGTGATGTTCCAATGGACCTCTTTGTGGAAATTCGGTCAGCCCACAAGGCATACTTTAATTTCAAATGCCAAGCCTTTTTATTTTCTTGCAGCAGCTTCTTAATAATTCTCACAAGACTCTTGTTTGAGCTTTCTGCTAAGCCATTTCCCTGTGGATAATAAGCAATGGAATGACCAAGGGAGATGTGGTATTGATGACAAAAATTTATCATTCTTTTAGACTTAAAAGCCTAAGCATTGTCTGTGATAATCTTGATTGGACAACCAAACCTTGACAAGATGTTATTCTCTAAAAAGGAAATTATTACTGAGTCATTTGCTTGCCTAGTGGGTATTGCCTCTATCCACTTTGTAAAATAATCGGTAGCTTTTAGAATCCAGCGATGTTGTGCTGATGAAGGTGGATGAATTTCCCCTATAAAATCTAATCCCCACTGCTGGAAAGGTGCCTCAACATAAATAGGAACTAGTGGCATTGGCATGAGCTTTCTCTTACCTTAAAAAACTTGACATTCATGGCATGCTGCTATCTTTTTATAAATATCTCTGAACATAGTCGGCCAAAAATATCCGGCTCTCAAAATTTTGTTTGCAGTGGCTTTCCAATAATGATGACCTCCACAATCCCCTTTATGAAACTCATTCAATTACTTTATCAGCGTCTTCTTCAATGAGACAATTTAATAATATTCCTCCTGCATCCTTCCAAAACAAATTTTGATCATATACAAAATATCTGAGAGATTTCAACTTAGTGAACCAAGCTTTAGATTTTGAAAGGTTATCAGGGGCTCTATTATACTGCAAGACAAATGCTACATCCTTATACCATTCGGAGATCAAAAAATTTCTGTTGATTTGGACCAATTCTTCTTCATTCTCAAAAATTTATGATATTTCTGTGCTAAAATTGATATCAATGTCGTCCAGGTTTGACTGAGTCAACAATTTTGCTAAGCCTTGACCCTTTACCAACTTGGTGGGCTTAATTTCAATGTCATACTCTAACAGCTTTGCTATCCATTTCCCTCTTTTTCCATCTGGGTCAGCTTGTGTAAGAATATCTTTTATAACAGCACTTGGCATGTATGCAACAATATGAGAATGCAACACATAAATTCTAAAATCCTTAATTTCTTTCACCAATGCATATGCTTGCTTTTCTAAGATATTATATTTTAGTTCAGCATTAGCCAATGTCTTACTAAAGAAAGAAATGGGCTGTTCAATACCTTGATTTGCCTTTTGCAACAAGACTCCAGCTATTGTATCTTCAGAAGCAAATGTTAAGATCAGAAACTCTTTGGTAAAATTAGGGTTGATAAGAACTGGTGCTTGAGATAGTGCCTTTTTGATCTCTTCAAATGATTTCTTTGCCTCAGCTGTCCACTTGAAATATGCTCCTTTCTTTAACATTTTTGTTATATGTTTGACCACCTCAGCAAAATTAGGAATGAATATCCTAACAAAATTAACCTTTCCAAGAAAAGATTGAACTTCTTTCTTACTCCTTGGAAAATCTAGCCTTTGCATAGCACTAACTCTATTAGGATCAATCCTAATTCCCTCTTCAGAGATAATATTTCCAAGCAATTTGCCAGAAGTCAAAGCAAAGATACTTTTGGTCGGGTTTAGAGAAATACCAAACCTCCTACACTCAAGCAAGATCCTTTCTAGGTGCTTTAAATGGTCCTCTTCCTTCTTTGAAAAGACCGTGATATCATCAAGATATACCACCACTGTTTTATCTTTTTCTTCAGCAAAAGCAATGTCCATAGCCCTCTGGAAAGTGGCTCCTGCATTCGTGAGGCCAAAGGGCATTTTTGCATACATAAAGGTGCCCCATGGTGTAGTGAAGGTTGTCTTCTCCTGATCATTTGGATGAACAAGGATCTGATTATACCCTGAGAAGCCATCAAGCATAGACATCCTTTGTGAGCCAACAATATTTTGCAAAATGAAATCCATTTTGGGAAGAGGGTAATTGTCCTTCAGTGAAGCCTTGTTTAAATTCCTGAAGTCTATACAAATTCCAATCTCCCCATTCTTTTTCCTGACTGGTACCAAGTTAGCAAGCCAATTTGAAAATCTGATTGGAACAATAATCTTGGCATCAAAAAGCTTTTTTACCTCCTTTTCAATTAGTGGCATCAGAAGAGGATTAATCCTTCTTAATTTTTGCTTAAAAGGCTTCTCATTTTGCTTAATTGGTATGGTATGTTGTATGATTGAAGAATCATACTGTTTCAAATCAGCATAGCTCCATGCAAAAACATCAATAAATTTCTTCATCATTTCAATATATTTGACCTTCATATCAGCTGATAAAAACTTTGAAATTTTGACTAATTTGGGCACAACTGAGTCACCTAAATTACAACTTTCTACTTCCTCTTCATTGGCTTGCAATCTTGGTGCTTTAAACACATCATTTTGATCAAATAATTTTTCAAGTGGAATAAGGCCTTTAGGAATTAGTTTGTTTTGTAGCTGCAACACTTCAGACTTTTCCTTTGTCTCTGTTAACATATTCTGCTGATCAATTTGATTATGCTCAAACTCTTCTTTCAATTCTATGAAATTTCTTACCTGCTGATCATCTTCAAAGACCTGCCAGTTTAGGATATTATCTGGGATAACTGGTCTATGGCGGACCTTCACCTCATAGCTATCTGAATCATGTTTAGGAATAACAAACAGACTGGCTGCCACAGCGAGAGAATCTGCAACAGAATTTTGATCTCTGGTTTTTATACTGAAGGTATAGGATTGAAATTTTTCCAATAATTCCAACACTAAATTTATGTAGGCTCTCATCCTTGCATCCTTTGTTTGATATATACCTTGTACTTGCTTAATAATCAGTTCAGAATCTCCACAAACAGCAATGTTCTTTGCCTTCAATTCTATCAATGTTTCCAGGCCTAACACTAGAGATTTGTATTCAGCCATATTATTGCTACAATCAAAGTTTAGTTTGTATGACAGAAACTTACTTTCATCAGTTGGAATAGTAATCCAAATTCCAGCTCCTGCCCCTTCTTTCCCTGCTGCTCCATCAAAGTATAATGACCAACAGCCCATGATATCTTCTTCATCTCCTGGTTGTCCTTCATGACTCTGATTTTCTGCTGATTTTTCTTCTAATTCTCTCCCAACTGACTCATTAAAAAGGATAGCTGAACCAAGACCAGTATCACATGAATAAATAGGAAAATTTTGAGGTTTTTCTTTGCTACTCACCATGTAGGCTATCCTTGTTTCACGGTACAACCTCCTTTGCTCACCAAATACTGGAATAGTAGCATATGTGAGATCCATCTGCATTGTGCCCTTGATTTTAGCTGCCCAAGACCTTGAAAGAAACATTCCAAACTTAGGTGGGATGTCTGCAACAACAATATCCATAACAATAGTTTTTGCTGGAATTTGTTGTAGTCCCACAACCACATCCTTTATCAAACCTATGCAATGAACTCTCTTAGAGTTAAAGGAGAATAAATCCTTATATGGCCTAGTAATTTCTAACCCCAATCTTTCCATAATTACTTTAGGCATAAGATTATGTGATGCTCCCGAATCTAACATAGCATTATGTAAATTCATATCATGAATAGTAATGCTTATGTAGAAAGGAGGGAACTCTTCATTTTGTTCATCCTCAAGCCTTGGACCCAAGCAGATAATAGGATTATCTTCTTGTACATTTAGGATATCAGCCACCCCTGGTTGTGAATTAAGAATTTCAACAATTTTGCTTCTATATTTATCCACCTTGAGAATTTCATTAAAAGGAATTGATATCTTAATTTTTGCAATCTCATTCTCAATATTAAAAATAGAGGTAGACTTGTCACCATCCTTAGGAGGAGAAGAGATTTGAATGTCCTTTTTGTCAAGAGGAGGATCAACCTTAATTTCACCTACCTTTGCTTTCTCCTTTTTATCATCAGTTGTCCTTGAGGTATTCTTCTTGAATTGCGCTTTGTCTGCTGTAATAGGAACATCTCTATTCCTGAGATTATACTGCTTTTGTATCTCAAAAATAGCATGCTGATAGCCCTTTAAAAAATCTGAAGGTTCTTCCTCTGACTTTGTCATGCTGGACTCATCATGTTCCTCTTTGGTCAAGAAAATTCCTGACCCTTCTTCATCAAAGCAATGAATAGATTCCTCAGGTACTTCAGGATCTTCTTCTTCATCCACCAAGTTTTGTTGAAAAGGAGGTCTTACTTGAGAATCTGCCTGCTGATTTTTATTGTCTCTTGGCCTTTGCTGATTTTGAGGCCTTCTAAATTGAGGGTTTCTAAATCGAGGCTCTTGCTGTGCTTGGGGAGCAGCAGTATTCCCAAGTGCTAATTGATCCATCAACTTTTCCATGGTTTTTATGATGGTTTCAAACTTGTCTTCTTGAGCAGAAGTAGAAGGCTTTTCCTCTTCTTTTATCTTAGTCTTTGCCATTTTCGACTTTTTGACAGCAAGCAAATTAGCATCTACTTTAACTGCATCATTTTACATGTCAGCCAGAGTAGCAGACTCTCTTTCTCTGAGTAGAAGAGAGAAATCTGAATCAAATGACTCAACATATCTTAACTGTGCCAAATCTCCAGGAGGTTTCAAGTGTGCTGGAATAGAATTATATACCTTATTAAACCTCTTAGAAAAGTTTTGTACAGTCTCATTTGAAGCTCTTCTTAGATTATTATATTCAGTGAGGGCTTGAACAGGATTAGTTCTATTTCCCCATTTCCTCAAAAAGTTATCTTCAAACTCAGCCCAACTATGAATGCTACCAGCTGTTAGAGCTTTAAACCATTTTCTGACTTCCCCAATGAAAGTCTGAGCAAACAATCTCAGCTTTACATCTTCATCATCCACTTCATACCTATCAATAAAATCATTGAATCTATCCACATGTTCTTCTGCAGTAAAATCTCCATCCCCTCCCCATGTTGGAATCCTAGCAGCATATTTATTTGGAAGATCATGTAAAATAGCAGGGAGATCTAGAGGAGCATACCTAGTAGGTACAGCCATAATGAATGGAGCAGTGACTGAAGGTATTGTATGACCAGAGGGAGAAGATTTAGTGTGAGATGATGTCTAGGAATTGTTTGGACTAGCAGAGGCAGAAGATAAAATACTGGTACGAAAAGGATTGTTTGGGCTTTGCAAACCACTAACAAAAGAACTCCAATTAGGGAGAGGTAAACCAGTTTTAGATTTGAGCAACACTTCAAAAGGATCAAGCTGTTTGAGCTGATTTAAATCCTATTCTTCTAATAGCAATTTTGCAGTAACAACTTCCCAAAACTCTTCTTTATCTTTTTGAGACACTAAAGATGAAGTATCAATGCCTCTCTTTCGTAAATCTAAAATAATTCCAATCAATTCTTCTTCATCTTCAGACCTCAACAACACTTCTTGAATTTTATCATCAACAATTTTATTTTCAGAACTTCTTGAAAATTCAGGAAACAAAGATTTTGAAATGTTTGAAGTACCTGGTGTATCAGAAAATCTTTGTCTACTTCTTGAGATAATGTTAGGATTATCCACTAGACTAGGTGGGTTTGGGTCAGGATTACTCCTTGTCTATCTTCCTCTCGAAGCCACCTTTTTAACTTTAAGATTGAATGGAGTCACCAAGGTAGAATGCAGCCTCGAACACCTTCCTGAGCTTCTGCTACCTTCAGAAATTCAGTCTCAAATTTTCGGGAATGAGTAATCTTCAGACTCCCGGCAGATGCACCAAAATGTTATCACAAAATCAGACTCTGAAGGGGCTGCTAATCAGATAGACTCTGTGTAACTGTTTCAGACCAATCTTTAGACTAAGGATTAGCCTCCCTAGCCCAAGAGGGCTCTCTCTAAAAAGTTATTGATTTTCTTTGTTGATGAGAGGGCTAACTCTAGTAAAGTAAATTTAATAAAAATGTTGGCTGGACAGACTTTACAAATACTTCCATTGGGCTTATGGAGTTGATCATATTTAATAAAATATAACACTACTCATACATAGAAGTCAGGGCAGCAATGTTTAAATACTCAAAACATCATCTCATAGGAACCTTAGTTTACAAATACACACAGGAAGTCAGAGCAGCATAAGTGAATTCTGAGTGATTGTGTATTCATACAACTGTAAAAACATTAAATATAAAACAAAACCACACATCTTGAGAATTTGAAACACTGTAAGAATCCTGAGAAGATAAGCAGTAAATTATATTACCAAACTGAGTTTTTACACAAGCCAAAAGCAATACTCTGTTTCTCAAAATATCCAACCCTGATTACATAGAAGATTCAGCTATATATAGAAACAAGAGTCTAACTACTTGGAGCTTCCTCCTTTAGCATGAGGGGAGCTCGATGACTGCTACTAACGACACCTATCTATTTTTAACAAACTTATTTAATACATTAACTACTAACAGAAGTTCTAAAGAGTTCTATTTTGGTTATAACTCTAACTCTATCTTCATCATAAATCGATTTTTCCTGGCATCTTTGACACTTGGCTTCATCTTCGTTTGGCTGAGATGGCATGAGATGAGTCAATTAATGTCCCATGTTGGCCTTGGATGCTTGAAGCCTTGATTTGCTCCATATTGGCTGTAAATATCCCTAAAATTCTGATTCTGGTCCTTCATTTCCTAGCATCACCGAGTATGCAGTAGTAGGTCCTTTAATTCTTTAATAACTGGATAATATATGGCATTACCACATTCCTGATATGTTGGAGGCTTCTTTGCTGTACAGGTGTGCCAACCAAAACTTTTTCGTATACAGCTCCCTTCAAACCCTAATTATCGAGAATAAAGCGGCTTTATAACCAAAAATTCCAAACTTAGCTTAAAACATTTTACCTTTTACTAAAGGTACACTTGGCATATGTTGAATGGCTGTGGCAGCTTCTTTTGATTCCTTCCATGTCACCTAGGTGTTTTCTTTGCAAATTTCTGAACATTTCATCAAACTGTTTGCTTATGTTTAAAAATCAACACCTACAGCAGTTTCGCAGCGCGCTGCGAAACTGCGAAACTCTTTTAAACAATTTCGATTTTCTCTGTGACTTTAACTGCTCTGCCACCTGATTTCAAAATTCCCTTTTACCGTGGATATATATAGCCGTGTTTACATGCCTTCAAAATAATGAATTTAAGCAAAATTTTACAAAACTTTGGAACATCACCTTACTCAGAATCAGCAATTTCATTTAGCAGCTAATTTATTTAGCTGTGCTTTCAATTTTGCAACCTCTTTTTCCATGGCTTTGATTTCAACTTTGGCAGTCTTCATCTTAGCCATTTCACTTTCAGTTGCTTTCAACTGGTCCTTTGTAGATATGATATTTTCTCCTTGGGAAATGATGCCTTTTTTATTTGAACCCTTTTTCTTGATTTCCCCTGTCTCTTCTGTTCTGGGCAGTTTTTCTGCTTCCCTTACTTGCTTTCTTGTAAGAGGTTTTTCTTTTATTTCCTTTGCCTCTTTTGTTCTGGGCAGTTGTTCAGCTTCCTTTACTTGATTTCTTGTGAGGGGTCTCCTTGGTTTGAAAATAAACTCATCACCTGGCTCATTAAACCTCAGTCTTTTTGCAGCTTTAGATCACATTTTGCTCAGACTTCGAAACAAGTAGAAGGGGGATGTCAATGGATGCTTTACCAGTAAATTGCAATAGCAACTTGAAGTGGTAGGAGTAAACTTTATTATATCTTCCCTCACAAGTTAGGTACTTCTGAATACAGGTGAGAAGCAGGGCATAATGCTCCTTAATATAGTTTCTAGGCACAGCCTTTATCAAGTCCTCATTCACATACGCTTCTTTCAGGAATTCTTTGCATGGGCTCATATCAAACTTGAAATTCTTAAACCATTCTTGTCCCCCTCTGGGGATCTCAGTTACTGCAGCTATTTCCTCTGGAGATACTTTAACTTCTAACATGGCTATTTTAGAATTCAAACCGGTGAAGTTTAAAGAAAAATCCTTTGTTACCTGAGCATGGCCACCCTGCAGTTTCTGGTAGAAATTCCAACAGCCGGCATCCTGGAAGGCTTTCTTCACACCCTCATCTCTCAATGTTAAGTCCAAACCTTCAGGCTCTGTTCTCTGGCATTTTCTAGACTGGTGTCCTCTCTTCTCCATCTCGCCTTTGAAACTTTCGCGCAGACAGTGAACAACAACTTCAAATGGAACAGTAATCCGATCCTTTCTTCCTTTTGGCTCCGCCTCGCTTGAAACAGGCTCTCTTGAAAACAGCTTCACTTGTAAACTCACATTTAATCATCACACGGGCTGGTCACTTGTGCACATTCACAAACATCATAAAGATCTATGCATAGTAAAACTCATTTGGATTGATACTGATGCGCATGTCTGCAAATCTATTAGTGGAGTGACGGTTAATGAGCCTTTGGGAGGTACGAAAAACTGACATGAGAGGACAGGAATGGTGACTCATTAACGGACTTGACCTTTTTGGAAATATTCGCTGCAAAACGCACAAATCTGCGATTTCGCAACGCGTTTAATTTTTAATTGTCATAATGCGCTGCGAAACGGCTTGATGGTGATGCTGCAAAATGGCTGAATAATGATTATGCAGCGGAACAGAGCAATAAGAGACTGCGCTGCAAAATTGCGGAAAGGATCGGTGACATGGATTAGACAAGACATGTCTTATGGAAGCATGATGGTGGTGGATGACCGATAGGATTAGAATATGCTTTACATCAAACATCTTTAAAGCTTCAACCCTAAGTAAGAAACATAGACTAAAAATATTTTAACACTAATTTTAGGCATTGGACTTTGGGCAAAGGGTTATATACAAATGTTTACAGTTCTAAGTGATAACAGCGTGAAAAGCTCTGAAATTCAGATCTGAGATTCAGTGCGATGTCTTCTCAAATGGGTTTTGTTTTTAGCTTCTGAAACATCACAGCAAAAAATTCATAGCGAAAATTCCACGATGACCTATTTGGAGCAGCGAAACCCTAGAATCCAAAGCTTTGATAGCAAATGTTATGAAACCAGCTCAAGAAAAGATAGAAAATATAGATCAACGCCTTAGAATTCAGCCCTTTGAGGGGGAAACCTCCTTTAAATTACATAAATGAACAATTCTTGGATGATTCAAATGATAAAACCTCCTTTCTATATATAGGAGTCTAAGGAGTCACAATATAACCCAGCTGACCTGACAATAATAACATAAAGCCAAAAAAATAACAATAGAGGGATTCTATGGGGCACAGTAATAACAATATGGAGACAATAGGGGCACAACGATATTAATAAGGGGTACAACTACAATAGTAATGCGGTAATCACTAGTATTATAGGGACCCAACAATTTCATCTTTGTATGTATTTGATATCATTCCCTTTTACACCTTGAATAACTCATGTTTTAACTGCTTGTTCTCTTCTTCTAGCTTCTCATATTTTCCTTATTTTTCTTCTATTAGGAGAACTAAACTCTCATTTTTGTTAATGGCTTCTTCAAGTTTCACCCTTTGATAAAAAAACTCCTCATTGTCATAATTGTACATACCTTCTTTAGCACGATGTACCTATTCCTTCAACTGCGTATTCTTTTTCCTTGTTTTATTCAAATCATCAAGAGCACTGATTAGTTCCCCTTCAACCTCTGCATCTCCTTCTCCTTCTTCTTCTTCTTTAGAGTCTATAAAATTTTGCATCTTGGAGTCTGTTCCAAATTCCATAAGTAAATATTTATCTGAATCATCCTCCAGAGAGTTTTCATTATTTGATTCTGGGGCTGAACTATCCTCTTTGGAGTAGACCCCCTTTTTCTTATAGAACTTCTTCTTCTGATGCTTTTGAGGTTTGTTTCTAGAATTATTGTCATCCTCCTTTTCAGTATTTTCCTTGTAAGGGAATTTGATGAGAAATGTCTAACTCTCCCACAATCAAAGCATTTATCCCTTTATATGTTCCTAAGCCACGCTTCCTTTCCTAGTAAATTTAGCCAGATCCTGATCAGATTCACATCTAGAGCAACCTTGGTGATATTTGTGATGCTTGGCCTTCTTGGACTTTTTCAGCACTGCCTCCTTCGGTTTAGACTTTTCTCCTTCTACTCTCATCTCATAGGTTGTAAGAGTACCAAGCAACTGGTCGACCTTGAGATCCTTTAAATCGCCCATTTCTTCAATAGCTGAGACTTTGGAATTAAATCTCATGGGTATGGATCTTAATATTTTTTGAACAATCACATCCTCCCTAAATTTTTCACCAAATCCCCTAATAATATTGGTTAATTCATAAACTCTAAGGAAATATTCTACTATACTTTCTTCTTCACTCATTTTTAAACTTTCAAACCTCATTCTAAAAGTTTGAAGTTTGTCCTTATTGACTTTTTCATCTCCTTCATGACTTTGATTGAGCTTCACCCATGCTTCCTTTGTATACTTACAATGCATAATATTCACAAGTTCATATTGACTAAGGCCGAAAAGAATGGCATTCTTGTCTTTAGCATTATTCCCATAAAAAAATTTACCATCTGCATTAGTGGGGGTGACATCAGGGCCATCATAAATTATAATCTACTAGTACAGAGCACTAAACATCTACCCCTAGGAACATGAGATAGCCTTCCATCCTAAATTTCCAGAAGGCATAATTTTCTCCATCAAAGAGAATATCTTTCTTGAGTAAGCATCCTGACTATCTTCCCTAGACATAATTCCTTATGGATCTACTTTCCAGTGGTTAGATTGTTCCTGAAGGAACCTTGCTCTGATACCTATTGTTGGTATAAGGAATTACTTGGGGGACTGAATTAGTAATAGTGAGGCTTTTACAATTTTTACTGAATATGTTTTTAATTATTTCCTCTGTTATCTGTTACTTATGAAAGTACCCATGCATAATGCAAATGAGCAGAAATATGAGACATTCACATGTACATACAATTTATCACATGAATAGAATACACATAATGACACCAGTATTTTTCACGTGGAAACCCAAAGTGAAAAAACCACAAATTTATTTGTTCTTATGATGTAAAATTAAGCACCTACTTAATTACATAAGATGGTTTGTTAGCACCCACTCACAGGAGGCACTTACCCCCTTAGGCAAGCACACACCTACTTGTTGAATAGCACCAACCTCTTCATGCTATTGTCCAATCTCTTCATGCCAGTGCACTACTTTTCATGTTATTCTCAAACTGAAAACAAAGGCATTTACATACATAGAAATATACCACTCTCGTTGGTTGTTGAGTCAACTTTTTCCCTTGGTCTTCTAATGTTCTAAGACTCCTTTGGTCTTGCACAACTGCACCCTATCCACTTCTTAAAAAAACTAATTCTCAGCCCTCATCCTTCTCTTCCACTAGCTCTCACTAGCTCTTCACTTTAGCACACCACTTGACATAGTCCCTCAGACTCCACACAGCTCATCACCTTCAACAATACTCTATTTCCCCTCATTTGCTTGATGGAAATTGGTCATTTTGATCCTTTGTTTCACACTATTCAATGATGTCTTTGTCACAAGTTTCCATCATTGTCCGAGTGTACCTCTGTAGGGATCCTCCATGCTATTGTTGTATCGAATGGGTGAATTATGTCATGGAATTTAAACATAAGGATGGGATTCCAATTTATTCACTTAATCCCTGAGAAATCATCCATACAGATAATTTAATCTCAGTCAGCTGGCCCATTCTAATGTGACTTCCATGCTTATTCAAGGCTTAACAGAGCTTTCGAGTACTTTGAGAATGGCTTCTTTGTTCCTCATTTAATATTGTAAGACATGGAAAATAAATAGGAGATGGCCTATATCTTTGTCTCAATGAAATTCTAAAGTCACAATATCTCCAGTCACCAACCTTATTTAATTACTTTAGCTTCCAACTCATCAAATCCTGCAATTCACTCAACTATTATATCGTAGATCTTACATATTAGAACCTTTTATAAATACATGATTACGAAATCGCAAGGTCCCGATTGGACTTTAGCTTCTCCAAGCCTAACTCCATATCTCACTTCTTGTTGAAAATGGCAAAAGGAAATGCAAAAATATAAATGTTGTAAATAGCATTGCAGGTACCAATGTTGGACATAGAAATAAGGAATGAAAAATGGAAATGCTAAAATTAGCATTGCCGTAAATAGCATTTTGGGATACCTTCCTATTTTAGTTAGTCGCTGAACTAAAATTGAGAAGTAAAATTTGAATTTGTTCTTAGCAACTGTTTGATTAATAATTAATTAATTCATCTTGAGTCAATTAGTTGGAGAAAATCAAACATTAAGTCTATGTGATGACATGCAACAGTTGTCCCATTTATTGAGGAATTTATCCCTTAGTTAAAGAAATAAGGATGAGTGGTAATTAGTTAGCTCAGTTAGTTGAGTTAAGTCCGGTTAGATTAGTTCAAATAGTTTGTTGAACTAATTTTGAGTTCAGTTAGTTAATGCATGCATGCATGTAATTGTTGCACTTCAAATAACTGAATATTCTCTCATCAATAACTCATGCATGTTAGTTCAGTTAGAGACCCAGTTGAGATCAGAGGAAGGGACGGTGTACTATCAGTTGGAGGATTTTTCCTATATAGGAAACTCATCCATGCAGAAGGAATTATCTCCTTCAGGGCTGCACAGTTACTTTTGAGTTTAATGTGTTGTGTGAGAGATAAATTCGCACAGGTGGTAGCATTAGACCCCAGGAGAAACTACGCAAGGAAATAGGAGGCTTGGAGGGTAGAGGAGAAGGTTTGTGAGAAGCCTTTAACTATCTATGAGTAGCAGAAGGATTGTACTAAGAGCTGGATAGCTTGTGAGCTAAAGCTTTGTGTAATATAGACATATTTCCACTTGTATGGTAATATAGGGATCGAGGTTTTTAGCTGGGGCTTTCCCCAGATTATTCTTCTGTGTTCATGTATGATCGAATTATCATTCTCAGTTATATGTGTTCTATTTGATCTTGCTCAAAATAGATTAAGATTCTGCAAGTTTGTTTGTAGAAGTAGATCAAGTATTTTGCTACAGTGTATTGCATTATCAGGTGATCTATAGTGGGAATTTCTACATGGTATCAGAGTGAGGTTTTGTATAAAAATCTCTACATGGTATCAAAGCAAAGGTGATCAAAGTGAAGAAAAGTTTACAAGAAGGGAGAAGCTCAAAGTTTGACGTTCCTGAATATAGAAATCGAGTTCTTATCACATCTCAATTTCACCAATGGCATTCAACGGTTTAAGACTCGAGTATGCCCTTGATGGCATCTTGAATTATATATCCTGGAAGGATCGCATGGAAGCAGTATTAGAGGATAATGGTCTAAAGGACTTCATTGATCAAGAAGTCCCCAAGCTGATAGCGGCTAATGCTACAGATTTGGCGGAATGGAAGAAATGTGTGGCTAGAGCAAGGAGAATCCTCATGGAGGGAGTTCGAGACCACATTGTCTCGAGCCTCCATGGGAAGGAGACACCATTGTCAATGTGGAAAACATTGAAAAATCTATATCAAAACAACAGCAATTAGAGGAAGTTGGCACTAAAAGACAAGCTTCAGAAAATCAAGTGTGAAAAGGGCGACATGATCTCTACATATCTGAACAAGCTCACCACCTGCAGGGTTGAGCTTCGAAGGGTAGGGATCACGACAGTTGATGATGACATGGTGAGTCTTGCTCTCCTTGGTCTTCCTAAGAGTTGGCATAGCTACAAAGACTCGGTAAATGGAAGAGAGAAACTGCTAGATTGGGAACGACTTTGGTCGGATTTGATGTAGGAGGAGATAAGGAGAAGCACCAAAGATGGTTCTTCATCCAAGGAGGATGAAGAAAATTGTGCCTTAGCGAGTAAGGAAAAGAAAGTGAAGGATAAGGATTCTCATCCCAAATTGAGTTCTTCCCGTGGTGGGAAGAAGTTTGAAAAATCAAAAGTGCGATCCTTTCATTGTCATGAAGTGGGCCATTTTGCAACAAATTGTCCATTGAAGAAATCCAAGATGGGATCTAAGGAAGGATATGAAGGTGAGGCATTGGCCTCACAGTTTGAGTTGGATTTCACCCTCTTCGCATGCATGGTTTCATCCATGGTGGGATGTGGTTGGTTTCTTGACAATGGAGCTTCATTCCACATGACCGGTGATAAGAGATCGTTCAGTACTTTGGAGGAGAAAGAAATCCAGATACTCATAGCAATGGGTAATGATGAAAAGTATAGTATCTCAGGAGTAGGCACAGTTGTTTTTCAGAGGGAGCATGGAGCTCGCATTACCTTGACAGACGTGAAGTATGTGCCAGGACTGAAGAAAAACTTGGTATCGATTACAATGCTGGAAGACATAGGCTATGATGTAGTCTTCAGTAAGGGAAAGGTTTTCTTTAGACACATCACCACGAGACAGGTGAAGTAGATTGGTTCACGAGTCAAGAATATGTATGCTCTTGAGGTTCAAGATGCATGCAAAGCCTTTAGGAGAAAGGAAACTGATGGAGACTTGGTGGTTGAGAGGGATAGTACATTACCTCTCAACATGCAGCACCAGAAGAAGTCTCAGACAATTGTGGAGGAGCCACAATTGGAGAAGTAGCTTCAAGAGGTTATGGAGCAGCCACAACTGGAGAAGTTGAGAGGATATTGAGTGGAGGCATCCACTCATGCAGAGACCTCTAGTAGGGGCTTCGAGCCAAGTGGGAAGATGGATCACATGCATCCATACCTCCAGGTCGGAGGTGGGGCGATGTGGAGTGACGGTCCCAAGTTGGCTAGAATAGGGGCAAGATCATTGAGGTACCTAACCTCTTTGATTAGACCTTGCTATGGGAGCCCCAACGAGGAGTAGTAGGACTGGTTGAGTGGGTAGAGGCAAATGGTAGAGAGAGCTACATTGCAGGAATCCCAAGACAGCGCAAAGCTAGCAGGTTGCAACAGTGCGAAAGGCACAAGAGTGTTGCACTAGTGCACGATGGAACATAGAGGTGTGCAATGGTGCAAGATGCATGGAGTGTTGTAGTAGCTCAGAGGTCACAAAGGGAGAACTTGTCAGCAACAGAGGGAGCTTCAGCATCAAAAGATGTTTCTAGTCCAACAATGAGGTCAGTTGGGAGTTTTTTTGTTTCTAGAGTTGTTGGAGCAACAACACTTGGGAGAAGTGTTGCATGCAAAACATTCCAAAGGTTCAGGATCAAGTTCGAGTTGAATGCCTTTCTTGTTGAGAGGGAGTGTTGAAAATGGCAACAAGAAATGCTAAAAATAGAAATACTATAAATAGCATTTCTATAAATAGCATTTCAAGTACCAGTGTTGGACATAGCAACAAGGAATGAAAAATGGAAATGCTAAAAATAACATTGCCATAAATAGCATTTTGGGATACCTTCCTATTTTAGTTAGTCCCTGAACTAAAATTGAGAAGTAAAATTCGAATTTGTTCTTAGCAGTTGTTTGATTAATAACTAATTAATTCATCTTGAGTTAATTATTTGGAGAAAATCAAACATGAAGTCTATGTGAGGACATGCAATAGTTATCCCATTGATTGAGGAATTTATCCCTTAGTCAGAGAGATAAGGATGAGTTGTAATTAGTTAGCTCAATTAACTGAGTTAAGTCCAGTTAGATTAGTTCAAATAGTTTGTTGAACTAATTATGAGTTCAGCTAGTTAATGCATGCATGCATGTAACTGTTGCACTTCAGATAAATGAATATTCTATCATACATAACTCATGCATGTCAGTTCAATTAGAGACCTAGCTGAGATCAGAGGAAGGGATAGTGTTCTATCAGTTGGAGGATTTTTCCTATATAGGAAACTCATCCATGCAGAAGGAATTATCTCCTTCAGGACTGCATAGTTACTTTTGAGTTTAATGTGTTGTGTGAGAGGTAAATTCACACAGGTGGTAGCATTGGACCCTAGGAGAAACTACACAAGGAAATAGGAGGCTTGGAGGTTATAGGAGAAGGTTTGTGAGAAGCCTTTGACTATCTATGAGCACCAAAAGGATTGTACAGAGATTTCGATAGCTTGTGAGATAAAGCTTTATGTAATCTGGACATATTTCCATTTGTATGATAATACAAAGATAAAGGTTTTTAGTTGAGGCTTTCCCCAGAGTATTCTTCTGTGTTCATGTGTGATTGAATTCTCATTCTCAGTTATATGTGTTCTATTTGATCATGCTCAAAATCGATTAAGCTTCTGCAATTTTGATTGTAGAAGTAGATCAAGTATTTTGCTTTAGTATATTGCATTGTTAGGTGATCTACAGTGGGAATTTCTACACTTCTTACCATGGGACCATTGCCTTCGACTAAGTGCTTCAAATAGAACTGTGTTGTATCAGAGCTCCAACCCATCATAACTTTTATTAAAATGAACTTCTGATATTTTGAGATTCCGATTCGCCTTTAGCTCCTCCTTTCTTTATCCCCTTGATGCATTTCCTCTATAGGACTGCTTCCTATGACCAGCGGCTTCATACTCCACTTTTGTGTTATATCAAAGCCCACACATATCATAACTTTTATTAAATAGACCTTATGAAGTCATGAGCTTCCAATTGGCCTTTAACCCCTTCCTTCTTTAGTCCCTTATTGCATTTCCTCTATAGGATCGAGAGTTGTGACCAGCAGTATTGCACTTTCTTGTTTTTCTTCCATGGGACTAGGCATTGTAACTAGTGACTTAGCTTTTTGGTGCTAAGGCCTGCTATTCCTATCCAGGGCGTATCTTCTTTTGTTAATTCTTCTTCATCCATGGTTCCTTCAAACTCTGTGACCAAGTTCCAGTCTCATCAAATCTCCTTTCATCATAACCTTTCCTCATAGGGAATTTACATAGGAGTTACGAAACTTTGAGGTCCAAAACTCTTCATAGAAACTAGATGCTTAAGTTTGCTTCACGCCCTTGGTTTCATTATTCTTTCATGACCAGGCGCCAATCCATCAGAGCTCCCTTATTGAAACTTTTCAAAGAAACATTTACAAAGGAGTTTGGAAACCCTTGACCTCCAAAATACCATCCTCTCAATGACATCACGCTCACATCATCACTACATCTGGTGCCTCCTTAGTGGTGACACGTGTCACTCATATTTGGCCCACTAGGCCAACCAAAATTCCTAATCTTCATGCCACGTGTCCTATTGTACAACCATGTCATGACTGTGTCATCTTCCATCTCAGCCCCTCAGGGCCAATAAATGGTTGCCATGTGTCCACCTGGAGGAGAGAGAAAGGGGTCCATCGGTCTTTGGTTTTTGATGAAATCCTTTGTATTTCACTTCTTAGGACCCTCGACACTTAACACTATCAGAGAATTTAAAGAATTCATTCATTAATAAGTTTTGAGGTTTTGATCTACCAAGGCTACGATGGACCCATTTGTTCTGAGGTTCCAATAGCAGGCCTCTCTTATTGGATCATAACATTCTTCAGAGGGAATTTCATTATAGTTCTAAAATCCAAATATTCGATCTATTTTTTGTTGATATTTTGGATTCCAAAACTTGGCCCTGCTAAAATTCTTTCCTACTCATCCTCTAATATTGGGTCCCAATATTTTGGCAACCTCCAATAGGAGGTTCTAATAGGTTAGCCTACCCCAATATTTTTATCCTTTCTCGACAAACTTTGGTAGCCAATAACTTTTGATCCTGATGACCTTTCTTGTACTTGTTCATAATGTTGGAAATCTCTTTTAGAGTACTTTCCAATCGAGAGGGTCTGATGCAATAATGATCCCACTTGCAACCTAAAAGATGATTCCAATAATCTGGCCCCCCAAGTCACCATAGTCATCTAGTTGACATCAATGCCAACACACTCATAACCATTGGCCATCCTGACATTGCAAAAAGTCCAACACGGGTTTCTTGAACACCTAAGTAACTTCTTGGAAGGTAGATCCTTATGTTAAAAACATGGAATACAAATCTGGAAATTAGCGTAAGAGGAAAATAACCATTGGGTCAAAAATTAGGAATTAACAACTAGGAAAATCTAAATATTGTGAGAGGAGTAAGATACCTGAGTAAGGAATTCAACTAGTTTGAACCTTTGTAAAATGTATACATATAATAAGTGGCATGACGAAGGAATAGCTATCAAAATGAATTATAGAGGAAATAAATTAAACATTAATTCTGTTGGAAATACTGGGGGGATGAATCAGTATTTCTTTTCAATTTTTACTTTTACCAGTTAAATCAATTATATTTAGAACACAAAATGAACAAAACGAATAAATAATTTTATTAATATAATCTTTGCAATAAATCAGGTACAATATATATAGGGCTCCAACCCATTTCCAAGCACCAACTTGGTCTTTTGTGAGGCTCCAACCTCTAGGGCACTAACCATGTCTTGTGAAAGGCACCAACTCCAAGGACATCAATCCTTCTAATTCTGAGGCACCAACCCTAAGGGTTATGACCCTATATTATCAAGCCACCAACCTTAGATTTAGGAGCACCAACTCCAAGGACACCAATCCTTCTAATTCTAAGGCACAAACCCCAAGGGCTCTGACCCTATCTTTCAAGGCACCTACCTTGTTTGTTCGAGAATCCAAACTTTAGGGCACCAAGCCTCTAGGCTCCAGCCCACTACTATATTTTGTCTAGGTATGTTTTATAGTAATTCTCTGCTCCCAAAATCTTCTTCACTGAATTCTGTCAATCTATAGTTTCACTATAGTCTCCATGCTATATAATCAATGAAAACCTTGTCTCATAGAATGTATCACCATTTCTCTTCATTACACCCAAGAAAAATCTTCAAGTCACATCATGATGACTAACACACCATGATCTTGAATAGTATTTACACACCTTCAATGTATCTTCAATAAACTATACTAATCTCTGCACACACACACACAAGTTTATGTTTCAATCCTTTGTTCTAATTGCCGCGCTAACTACTTCAAGAGTATTCTTCTCTTTGTTCTTGTTGTCGTGATCGCTTACTTCCCAGACACAAAATCACAAATGTTTCAATGTTGGTGCTAGCTAATTCTCTCTTCAAACGATGTCATATGAAACTTTATTTTTCTCTTCACATAATTGTTCTTCACTGGTCTAAGTCTTTCAAAGGTTAACCCAATCAACAGAGTTTCACGTCCTTTGGGTTCCTTCTTTCCTATTGGACCTTCGAATTTCTTCCTTCTCACTCGATCTTTAGCTTCCTCTATTCCTTCAAGTTCACGAGTTATGAACTGTTATTACTTCTCTTTGTAATCGATGCCCGAAATAACCTTTTCTCAAGTTAAGCATTTTGGACTTGTATATTATATATATATATATATATATATATATATATATATATATAGATATGAGTTTTGCCAGTAAGCGAAATGATAAGTTCATTGGTTGAGGGGCCGACTTGCGCATGAGGTGGTATATTAAAATATATCGAAGAGTCACAGATTTAACTATTCATGTAAACCATATAAGAGAGGCTATACCCACAAGGAGGTCCGACATGCATGTCATCAATCACAATTGCAACTTTTAGAGGTCCTGCAATCGCAACTCTTAACATCACTGATGTAACATGGTCGATATTCATACTGCTGATGAAAGAGACGTGATATAATATTAAACAATAGTTGATAAATTTGTTAGGTCTGTAGCTAATATCATAATTGTCGGTTGGGTTCACAAGACTTATCGCAATTGGTGATAGGGTTCACAAGTATTATTGCAATCAGCAGTCCGACGGTGACAACCCTTGTGATTTGTGTAACTTCCTTGATACCTAGACATGATATTATACAAAGGTATATTCTATGGAGCTGTTGGGTACACATATTATATCTCAATCGGTGTTTAACGTTACATCCCTTTAAGACTTGCGATGGGATGGTTCCGATATAGCGGAAGTGATATTACAATAGGGTGAGTTATAATGGAGTAATCGGGTTCGTAGTAACATTGCAATCGGGTTTTTATGTGGTGATACATAATAAACTTTATAGTTTATGATTTGAGATGGATGTTATATTGTATTAATACATATTGTAATGGAACAGTAGGTCCACAATACACATATTGCAATCGAAGGATTTGGGGTGATATACATAATAAACTTTAAGGTTTGTGATTTGTGATTTATGTGATATTTCAAAAAACTATTTTGATAGTCCTATCAAGTCCGTAACATATGTCACAATCAAAGCTTTAGTCAATATGATGTGATTTTGTCCTTTATTGGATATTTCACCGATATCACTGTTGGGTTCTTAGCTCCTCCCATATCACTGTTTTCTTCCTTCTGGCCCTTACTGTTGGATTCTCTCTTTTGTGACTTCTCTTCACTCTTCCACTCTTTTGATAGCTCTAATGTTCCTCTTTTTCATCCAATATTGCTTACCCTTAGGCATATGTGATAACTTGATTCTCTCGCTCTGATAACCTTCTTCTTTGATAGCTTCCAATGAACTCTTCCTCTTACTTTTTGGCTTCATGATGGCTTCTCCTCTTTACTCTTTCTCTTTCTCTCCTACTGGCTTCTGATATGTTTCCTCCTCAGTTCCACTATTTCTATTACGTTTGTATTCAATCCTTGGATCCTCTATGAGTAATATTATGATCAATGGGAATCAATGAGCAATCAGACGTCACAAGAATAGAATTTTCCATCACAAATACTGCGATATTGACATCAATGACAACCTAGATTAACAAATTCCATAAGCCAAACCTTCCATACCAGTCTAAGTAGATGGTTAGAGTTTTGAATGTTGATTTCCACTTAACATGGCCCTCGATAGGAATTGTACTTACAAATGACAGAAAAGAAGGATCTCGATTCAAAGATAGGCTACAACAGTAAATATAATAAGAAAGTGATTGTCAAGTCGAAAATTACCTTTAGAGAAGCATAGAGAAACCCTCCGGGAGACTGTAACAGTGGTAGAGCCTCTCCGGCTAAGTCAAGGCATAAGAATGATGTGGAAAAACCATAAACAAAACTAGGTGGTTACACTTATTCTGTTTACAAGCAACTAGATGGTTAGATCTAAACCCTACTATATCTACGGTTGGATGGACACCATATACCATCCTCTAGAATTTGGTCCACCAACTATCATCCTCAAATTCTAATTGAAATGTGATCTATGGGAAAAGCAACTCGGTATGGTGAATACCCTCAAATAAATCTGTAATAACCTCATTCATCATGACAACCCATCCACTTAGCATTTATGATACTTAATAATGTCGAGGGAAACACATCATCAATGCTTGTCCAAAGGGTGTGGTGGCAAAGCCATATGTGGCTCATGATGTGAATGCATTAAGGACTTGGAATTAAGGATCCCATATGCAGGATCCATTCCATAGTTAATACTATCAAAGAATAATTCCAACTATCAACCACTTATATAAACATTTAAAATATGTGTATTAACACAAGTAACATAAGACTATGGGAGTAACATGAGTATTTATAATCTCCTCATAAAAACACTAATTGGTAAGTTAAAGATGAGGTAATTTTGTGAATGGAAAATAATGTTGTAAATGATATGGAATCATACAAGGTATAAACTCAATTCAATTTTGTAGAGTATACATGTAAGTATATGTATATTAGACATCAACCCCAATGAGTCCCATGGAAAAGTAATCAATACGCATCTTATGCTATTAGGTGATTTATAAAAATAAATATTTCCAAGTAAATTAGTTGCGGATACTAAATTTGTGACAGTCATAACCGAGAACTTTCTTGGTATAACTTTATCCCTATTGTATGAATTGTTCATAGGTTGCTTAGTGGATATCATTAGGATACCTGGATAAAAAAATAAAAAAATAAATAAATAAATAAAATAAAATAAAATACATGGTTGTGTGTTAGTCAATCATGGTCAACCATGGTGCAATGTCACATTGTGACAATGATTATCTCAATATTAAAATCAACCATGGTCAATCATGTTCAATCATGGTTAGCCATGGTCCAACATCGTATTGTGACAAATATTATCTCAGTATGAAAACAATCATGGTCAACCATAGAGATAACCAAAACCTTTGCTAACTCACAAAAATCTCGTATTTCACAAGAATTTCATATTGATAGTAATATGAGCAATAAAAAAATAGTTACAACAACTTGGATAGATGAGAGCTTCTACTCAACTCCCACTCACTCTTACCTTGGAAATCAAAAAAATCTATAAAATTGAGATGAAAACTCTAACAAGGTAGAATCCCCATTTCTCTATATTAATTTAATTAAAAAAAATTACAAACAGATGACACAAAGTTGATATATGATATAATTGAATAGGTTTATTACCTTGATTTAAATTATTACTATGATGTATTTTTAACTTAATTGTTTTTTATATTAATAAAGTATAAAATAGAATAGAGTTGAGTATGTAATTTATTTGTAAAAAAAGATTTAAAGTTGTTTATTGTTGTCTTTGTTACTATTTTATTATCTGACTCGATATTTCATAATGTTTTTTTTGTAAGATTGGTAGGACTACATCTTCATCATGTCCAAATTATCACCTTGATCAGGGGGATAGCACAAGATTTGAACCTAAGACTTCGTGTTTGGTGAGACTTCATTTCCATGGTCATTGCTAATTGAGATACCCCAAGCGGACCACCTGCAAGTTCTTTGCGATTTGTTCATTCTTAGCTAACATGAACTTACCATTTGAGCTCGTGACTCCTGCATAAACTAAGGTGGCATCAGAAAGGGAAACTGGATGCTTTCTGACATCTAGCACTATCACCCTTTCCTTCATGAATGTTGGTGACACGTGATCATCTGGGAAGTGTTTTCTCCACAACTATACAATCTTCTTCTGCAACTCATCAAGTGATAGATTGTACACATCCATCACCAAATCATCATCAAGGAGAACAACCTCTCCTTGCTCGCTCAGGACTGGTTCTAACACTAGAGGTTGTGGTAATAGAGAGGTGACCTCGGGTGCTTTTGGCATGACGTCAGTGTCTTGATCTTGTGGCGCCTACCCAAACTCCATTTCTTTTGCTTTCATCAATTGCTTAATCTGTTGAGCAAGCTCCTAATCCTACATCTTCTCACGTCTTCTTCAATTTCCAATTGTTTTGAGTCTTCAAACTGTATGGGCGTTGTTTTCTCTGTCATCGTGCCTTTCCTTTCTTCTTCCTCCTATTTTACTTCTCTTCCCTCTCTCTCCCTCTCGTCTCTTGCTCTTCCTTCAACTTCTTATTTATTTCCTCCAACTTTTGTTTTGCTTCCTCCATCCTTTTCTTTTCTTTCTTCCTTTTCTCTCCTCTCTTTATCTATTGCTCCCTCTTTGCCTCCTCTAGCAAAGGTACTTTATCAGTGATGAGATCTGCTCTCATATTGTATCTTTGTTCTACCTCTGGGTTCTTGACAATCTTCCTCTTGCCCTTGTCCCGTAGTGTATTTCTGCTTATTGTTGCTATTATTTTTTCTTCCTGCGCTGTTGCTATCAGCAGAGTAGCTTTCCAAGTTGTGGCTATACTAACCAGCTCATGGAGCTTGGATTCATTGTAATAGTACTTCCAAGGGTCCTCCTTGTGCCAATGAAATGTCTCCTGGATCCATGGATAGTACAGCTTTGCACATTGGTTCTTGAAAATGCCATGGGGATCATATGGATTGAAGTATTTGATGCCGAAATTGAACTTCACTATATGCTTAGCTTCGACATCCCCATCCTTCAAGCTCTTAATCTCATACAATCCAATCCACAAAGGAAGAGAAGGCCATGGTGCCTTCTTCCTCCTATCCAATATTGTGATAACCATGTGGAGAGGTGATATGAGACCTATTGCATGACCAACTTGTCCATGGCATACCTTGATAGAACATGAAAATGTTTCTCTCTGCCAAACATCCTAATGAAGGTGCCACTGGGTGAGGCATACTAATCTGTAATGTCAAGTATTTCCTCCATTTCCTCTTGGGACATGCAAGGTGGATCCTACTAAAAGATCAAATTGTACAACAGGATGATGAAATGGTCAATCAACCTCACCATAACTCCTCAGGAGTTGTAGTCATAAAGTAACTTGCAATAAATGTTGATGACAGTCTCTTTCGATGTCCATGTCGAGCTCATGACAAGAAATTGATGCTAGGCATAGATTGCATCAAGTAAATACGTGGACATGTAGAATATCACTTGTTCATACATGGGAAGATTTCGAGTTTTAGTCACATGGAATTTCAACTGAAGAGCCAACAAATGCAATGAGTTGAATGGCCTTCCATCATTCACCAATTGGTCCAACACAACCACCCAACCTACAGGATAGGTCTTTGTGCTCTCTTCACCATATAATTGACATGCAAAGATGATCAAGAACTAGTAGGCCTTCCTGAGAGACTTTGTCTTGTAAATATGATTAGGTTTTGTTCTGATCCTTGACAACTCTTTCACCCAATGCTTGAAAATATCTATGGTGTTCACAAATCTATGGGTGGCATACAAAAGTATGTCCATGCAGTTCACCAGCTATGGTAAATGATACATCTTCTAATATGTCCATGCCCTGAAGGTGGAAAGCTCTACATCATTGGCATTTCTCAATGTCATAGTCTTTGGACCTGTGTGTGAGACAATCTAACGGATGATGTCTGTGGATGGGAAGATAGGGTATATACATGAAACCTTGTATAAACCTAATTTTTGGATACGTATATAAACTTGTCGATCCTCTAAGTATTCCTTGAAGTCCTTTATGAAGGTATCCTTGATTTGTTTCCATGTCAACTTCATGCCCTTCTCGATGAACAACTGAGTGTCTACATAAATTGGGAAGTTCACTAACACCTGCTCAACTGCTTCCCGAGTGCTACTCTTCACAATATCCTTTAATGCAACTCCTTACACTTGGTTGGTCCTGAAGTGCAGTTAAAGGTGTATGATTTAGTGACTGGATTGTGAAAAATAACAATTTTTTATGGATTGTCCATGCTTGAAGCCTCATGCTTCTATCTACAAACTATTGAATGTTTTGATGATGTGATTGACAATGGAAAAAGAAATCGCATATTGTAAATGCAAATTCTATTGTTGAGATACCTCCACTACTTGGGGATGTATTGAATTATCCTTTGAGGCTTGAACATATTTTTTTTTCTTTTATATCGTTGAAGACCCGACGTATGTTTAACATTTTTAATTTTTTTTGAAGATCATTGTAATTCACATTTGAGGTTATCCTAAGGACATAACTATGCTAAATTTGGAATGTGGTTCGTAGCCTCATGCTTCTATCTACAAACCGTTGAATATTTTGATGATGTGATTCAAAATGGAAATGTTTTTTCACTTATTCTGAATGCATATTCTATTATTGACATAGCTTCACTACGTTCGGATCTATTGAATTAGCGTTTGAGGCTTGAACATGTTTGCTTTTTTATAATGTTGGAGACCCTATGTATGCTGAATTTTTTTAAATACTTTTTTAATATTAATGTAATTCACATTTTGAAGTTATAATGAGGACCTTATAGGTATGCTAAATTTGGAATGTGGTTAATATTTCTTTTTCTTTATCAATTTGTAAAAAACGACAAGATTTCCTTCTTATTGGGAAGAAAGGTTTTGTTGGTATGAATCCATAATTGGAAGACTTGTTATTATATTGATTATGTGTAAGGGGATCATGTTTCCATGTGTTCGAAGCTTGTTGTGGGAAATATAATTTTTTAAATATTTATTCTGTGTGGTTTTCTTATTTTTTAGTTTTTAGTTTTTTCAATATTTAAGAGTAGGTATCAGCCTCGAAGGGAAATGAAAAACAATTTTTGAACTTACTTTAACTTTATCATAGAAATGTTGAGTGGTGTGAAATGACCTCGCTCTACTACTACGCGACAATGATAAAATGAATACCAACGATAGTGGTATCAGTAGAATAAGAAATTCATTAAAGCACAGAGAAGAGTTGTGTATCGATGAAAAAAATAGCTTTGGAAAATCATGAAGAAGGAGGATTTGTAAATCGTAAGCATGAAAAGAGTAGTGGTTTTCTGTAGCGAATAATTTTTTTTAATGGTCATTATGTTGGATGTTTATGATGTGAAAGAACTTATTTTTTTGAAGCTTTACTAACCTTTGTCTTCTTTGGGAACGTTGCATTTTGAAAAAGAGTCATCATATGAACGACGATGGTATTTTGTGTGAAAAAAATGAAAGAAATGCTTTCGGAGTTGATGATAGTTGTAGGAATGAGAAATTTCCCTAGACAGTTGAAAATTTGGGAGACTGTGTTGGCGAACAGGGTCAGGCCTTTCCTAGTAGCAACTATATTTTTAGTATAATTGCCCCTGTCAAATCTGTATGTAATGTGTTTCTTCTTCATGTGAAGTTTTTACTCTTGTATTTTTTCTCATATTGTTTTTCAGAGTAATGTCGAAATGATTACTAACTAGAAAATAGATTAAGAAGTAGTGCAACCATTATTTGTTCTTGAATGCGAGGGTCAATGACTAGCTTGTCAAACTTAAAGAAATGATAAAACGTATATATTGATTAATCGTACATTTAGAAACTTTCGTCTTTAGGTAGGAGAACTTTTGTTGCCATGTTTGTTTTCCTTTTTGTGGACTGTCTCAAAATTTGGTTGTTATTCCATATATTTTCTAAAATTTTGTATGTTTTGGGACATTGTGTTTACACAGGGACCCTTTATAGAAGTGACAACCTTAGGGGCCATGGAAATGGTGGAAGATATACTATAATGGAAGATATAGGGAATCTGATTCGATTGAACAACTTGTTGCATATGACTTTTTTGGTCATAGTAATATGCTTGCTAGAATGGTTGATAATTTGCATCGGTCTGTTAGAAGTGTTGGAACCAATATTTATTGACGTAGTTCTAGAGAGAATATTGTTGAAGCCAAAGAATGTGAGGACACTTTTCCTCTTGGAGAAACACAGGTTCTTAATGTAGATTTATTTTGAAAGGTTTTTTTCTTCTAAATGCTAAATTTATATTTTTTTACGCATTTGTTTTTTGATGTTTTCTGGAAGAATACTACTTAAGTGAATAGTGGTGGAGAAATAAATTTGCAACCAATGCAAGAAATATCAATTCTGTGACTTCCACATGGACAATGCAACAATGAAGAAAATGTAATTTTTGTTTTGTTTGATTAACAAATTTAAGTTGTTTTGAAGATATTTCATTCTTACAAAGGTTATTTTGTTTCTTCCAAGCACAACTTTCTCAGGTCTAATGAATGTAGAAGAATAATTTTCCATTCTTTTATGGAAATAAATGATAAAACCAATACTCCAGATGCATGAGTTGTTTCACATCATCGCCAAGTTAGAATGGTGTCTCATAGAGAAACTGAAAGTGGACCCTCTCATTTTAGCGGAGACATGGTTGATGTCCACAAAAACTTTCGATTGAGGATTGACGATTGACAGTTTGTCTATTGTGCATATGTTCCATATGTGCAATGAATGTTATCATGGTATACAATTTGTCAGATTGCACGAGGGGCCCATTTGTAAAATATGTAAGTGCAAGAAAAGTGTTCATCACTTTTATCACTTTAATAACATGGATCCAGGTGAGCAGGCTCAGGTTCTAAGAGTTTTAACACAAGTTGAAGAGATTCTAATAGAACGGGTATATCCAATATTTCAAGTGACGCATGCTCAAGGTGGTCAATAAATATAACAGTCACGTGATAACTTTTCCATAAGATATTTCTTCGATTGCGAAGAGGCTTCCACATCGTGTTGAAGAAATATTTTTTTTTATCGTAAGAAGGTGAGGTGTTCAATCCAAATACTATGAATGTTATGTGAAGAGACAAGGTCATATTGATGCATTAAGATAGAAAATTGAAATGGAAAAGTACTCCATGGATGTGGAAATTGACATGGATTCACTTGTTTCTATTATGAAACCAGCTCAAGAAAAGATAGAAAAGATAGATCAACGACTTAGAATTCAGCCTCTTCGAGGGGGCAACCTCCTTTACATTACATAAATGAACAATTCTTCGATGATACAAATGAAAAGACATCCTTTCTATATATAGGAGTCTAAGGGGTCATTATATACTCAGAGCCTACATAACAATAATAATGTAAGGTTACAATATTAACAATATGGGCACTACATGGTACATCAATATAATAAGGGGGTTGTACTAATAATAATAAGGGGTTACACTAGTATTATAGGGGCCTAACATGCCCCTCTCCTTCAAAAAGTGTTGTCCTCAACGCATGAGTAGTTCTTGATGCTTCTGTATAAAATTCTTTTCCTTCCATGTGAAATCTTCAATAGGTAAGTTCTTCCACTTGATGAGATGCTTTGAAATTGATCGATTCATAGTTGTCGACTTCTCGGTTCTGTAAATGCTTCAGGTTCCAATATGATTTTTCCTTCCTTGTCAAGTTCTGGCAATATTGTTGGAGCTGGGATATTCGACAAATTTTGAATGAGTGGCCATACTTCTTCGTCCTTCTTCCATTCATCCCTTGCTTTGTTAATCCAATCTAGTTGGATAATAGAAATAGCAAAAAACATTGCTTCCACATCCTCATCCTTTCTTGAGAGTGCATCTGCAACAAAATTTTGCTTCCCTTTTCTATAGATGATGTCAAAGTCATAACCCAACATATTTGTGACCCATTTTTTTTGTTCTTCTAAAGATAATAGTTGTTCTAAAATGTATTTAAGACTATCATGATTCATTTTCACCTTGAAGTGTGTTCCCATTCGGTAAGGTCACCATTTCTTAAGTGCATATAGTATTGCCAACATTTCCTTTCTCATAAATAGCTTGCTTGAGATGTAGCAGTAAAAATACCCAATCACCTACATCAAAACATTTTTCACTATGATGTTGATCTACCTATTGTTTCATTCTATTTTGCACCAAAGTGGCATTATCCTTTAAAAGGTGGAGAACTTGTTGTTGATGCGTGATGTGATCTTTCACTGCTTGAACCTTTTTCTTCTTGATGTGTCCTTCTATCTTTAGAGTTTGAGGAGTGGTAATTTCTTCCAATCCTTTACAAGATATGGACGGATTCATTTCTTGATGCTTGATATGATCTTTCACTTCTTTTTTTTGAAATGCCCTTCTATCTTAATAGTTTGAGGATTGGTAATTCCGACCAAGGAATTACAAGATATGGTTGGATTCATTTCTTCTTTCTCAATGTGATCTTCTTGCACCTTTTTCTTCTTGATATGTCCCTCTATCTTGAGAGTTTGAGGAGTGGTAATTCTTTCCAATGCTTTACAAGATATGGTCTGATTCATTTCTTCTTTCTTTGGGGTTGGTTCCTAGCATATATCCTTTTCTTTTGATGTTTCCTGGTCCTTTTCTTTCTCCTCTTCATACTCTATGTAAAATAATTTCTTCTCAGCATACTTATGACCTTTATTGCATTTGCTATCACAATTGTAACAAAGCCCTTTTTCTCTTTTTCTTCCAATTGTTGTGGTGTAACCCTTGTAGGTTATGGAAGGCTAGGAGAAACAACACTTCCATCTTTATAGTTGTGAGGGGTAGAATTCTTTGTTGCCATAATTTTACTTTCCACTATGTAACAAAGCCCTTTTACTCTTTCCAATTGTTGTGGTGTTGCTTTAAGGAAGGTGTTTCTCTTTGTATCCTCATAATGTGCTATCATTTCCTCTGTGAAAATTGACCATGTAACAAGTTGTTTATGAGAACAAAGCCCTTTATACCATAAAAATTGATCTGGTTATAATATGAAGATGCAATAAATACCTTTTGTAATAGTGGTACACCATGTAGATCAAAATATTTCTCCATTTGAAGTATCTAATTTACCAGATCCTTGCCATCAAACTTCCTCATCTTGCTTTTTCTTGATTTTAGGAGCTCGATCTTGAAATGACTGTAACTTTGTACTTTCAGATCTTTAAGTTCTCAAATTGTCATCTACAGTACCCTCTATGTCCTCTTTCCAATGCCACCAGTCTGATCCAAATTAGATTCTCCAAGGAAGACTTATGCCAAATCTCCCATAGTGACTTGATTATAGGCTAGTTCAGTAGAGCAAACTTGTATGACATTCCACTTGTCACTGTTTTGACCTTTGGCTCTAAACAATATATACAAGAAACTACAGTCTGTCCTCTTTATGTACCTTGTTACAAAATTTCAATCCGATGCTCAAAGAGAAAGTTATGACGATTTTCCCTAGGTCACCTGTTTGGAATGTAATTCAGGAGTCTACAAAAGGACCAACTTCCTCAAATCATATCTCCGTAAATATAGTGCGAAAATATTTGAAATTTGGATCCGAGGTTCAGTGTGATTTCATCTCAAATGGGTTTTTTTTTCAATTCTGAAACGTCGCAGAAAAAACGTTATAGAAAAAATGCCACGATGACCTATTTGGAGTAGTGAAACCATAGAATCCAAAGCTTTGATACCAAATGTTATGAAACCAACTCACGAAAATATAGAAAATATAGATCAATGCCTTAGAATTGAACATCTTCTAGGGGGAAACCTCCTTTACATTACACAAATGAATAATTCTTGGATGATACAAATGACAAGACCCCCTTTCTATATATAGGAGTCTAAGGGGTCATAATATAATCAGAGCTGACATAACAATAATAATGTAAGGGCACAATAATAACAATAGTGGGCTTCTATGGGGACTACATTGGTACAACAATATAATAAGGGGGTTTTACTGATAACAATAAGGGGTTACACTAGTAGTATAGGGGCCTAACACTAGTCGTAATTCAATTGAACAAGCTGGCTCGTAATGAGAACTCTTGTCTTTTAATAAAAATAATCTCAAGCCATTGCCCTGTTTTGATATGCAGTATTGGTAATGTCAGTCTATTATTTTCCTATGAACATGGTAAGTCGACTCTAAATGAGACCTCTTATCTTTTAAGTTATCATATATTTTATAATTACACTCTAAAAAGAGAAAGTTTACTGGATGGGGAGAATCATTGACTCAAGCGTTTCTCGATGATAATTATAGAGTTAAAGGTGCTTATATTCAAAAAGTCTTTGCTTTGTTAAAGATACTTTCCATGCCTAAAAATAGAACAAAGGTTTCTTTATAAAGTCGGGGATTCATAAAGGAAAAATAATTTTGGTGGAAAACAAGAAAATTTCAGAGAAACAGAAATTAGCTTATTTTTCAAATGTCATAATTATCTTTTTAACAAACTCTACTTGTACAAGAGAAAAATCAAAATATTTAAAGAGATTTTTTATTGAAAGGCCAAAAGAAAAATACTTTTTAACTTTTATTTTCCTAGGAAAATTAAAGGCAATAATGTACAAGGTATATAAGAGGTTATCTTATATGAAACATATTTCTTCAAAATATGCCCGTTCATAGGCAAATAATCTCTCTTGCTTGATAAATCTTGCAATAGAAACATTAATAGACTAATTTGTTCTGCAACCTGAAATGGGCCAAGCCACATTCTTTGGAATTTGGTATGATTACCTTTTTCCTTGTGTGCTTTATCCCACTTCAATACAAGGTCTCCGAGTTGAAAAGATTTACGGCTTACATAATTTGCATTAAATGAAGATTTGACTAACTGTTGATGATGAGCATGTATGATCTTGGCTTTATCTTTTTCTTCTTTGAGTTTGAGGATTTGTGATTGCCTTAATTGCATAGAAGAGGAAGGAGTTTCTTCAATAAATTGAACCAGGGCTAAAGAGGGAATAACTACATTTGTAGGAAGAAAAAATTCTTTCCCATAGACCAAAACTAAAAGGAGAAGTGCCTATTGAGGCCTTTTGTGTTATTCAATATGGCAATAGAGTAAATTTTAAATATTTATGCTAGTTTTTCTGACTCTAGTTAATAGTTCGTTCGATGATCTTTATGAGATATTTATTCGTTGATTTGGCTAAACCATTTCCCCAAGGATAATAGTTGGCAGAATATTTAAGTTTGAAACATCTTTTAAGATAAAATTTTGTCATAGCATTGCCTGTGAAATAAGATGCATTATCAAACATGAGGGAAATTGGTGGGCCAAATCTAGTAATAATAAATTGATCAATAATTTCAATGATGTTTTCATAATTGGCTACCTTGAGTGGAATTGCTTCCACCCATTTAGTGAAGTAACCAGTTGCAGTAAGGATATATATATGTTGTTTTGAAGAGTGAGGAACGATCTCACTTATTATGTCCAGTCCCAATTTCTCAAATGGTTGTTCAATGTTGATCGGTTGTAATGGTAATGCGGGTTTCCTTTGTCTTCCAGCAACTGTTTGACAAATTTTTCACTTCTTCACATATTTGTGTGCGTATTTGGATAAGGTTGGCTAATAATAGCCAACATGCATGATTTTATGTGATGTTGTATCTCATCCAAAATCTCCACCCACTGGGTCAACATGGAGTTCCTAAAAAACCTTTTCTGCCTTAGATTTTTCAAGGCACCTAAGTAAAATAGAATCATAATTCTTCCTAAACAAAACATCATTGATTATTTAATATTGTTTAGATTTTAATCTCAAATCCATTTTTCTTTTGTAACCGAGCTGAATAGGGGCATATCCATTTTTCAAATAAAAGATGATATCATCATATTTAAATTAAATATCATTGAGACTTACCTCGCATATTTGTATATCATCACCCGAATCTTCTGGTGCTGATAAGTTGGATGCTCTAGTTGACATTTTGCAAAAAACTTGACCTCTAACAATTTTAGCTGGTCTAATCTCAATGTCATACTCTTGCAGTGCTATTACCCAATTTTCTCTTTTCTCACCTAATTCTCTTTGCATTAGTAAATTTCTCATTGATGAGAATGGAACTATTACTTTAGTGTGAGTTTTAAGAAGAAAGGACCTGAAATGTTTTATTGATTTGAAAACAACAAAAGCCTATTTTTCAACATCTGAGGAATTTAATTTAGCACCCTGAAAATTGGAGCTAAAGAAAGAAATTGGTGCTTCGGCTTTCTCATCATTGATCTGTGTCAATATAGATGCATATGATGTTTCATAAGAAAAAGTATATAAAATAAAATGATTAGAAAAATTTAAAGTCGTTAAAGAGGGAGCATTTATAGTTGCTTGTTTGATAAGATTGAAAGGTTCATGCTCAGTATGTCCCCATTTAAAAACGTAATTTTTCTTGATCATAGATTGGAGGGGTAAAACAATTCGTGAAAAGTCAGGGACAAATATTTTGACAAAATTTATTTGAGCAAGGAAATATTTCATGGAATTTTTTTATGAGGCAAATGATTACTGCGCTTTTTTTAATACACAGTTATATCATCTAAATAAATTACCATTGTTTTATTTACCAAACCTTTGAAAGCTATATCCATGGCTCTTTGAAATGTTGCACCAGAATTGATTAATCCAAATGACATCTTTTGGTAAGCATATGTTCCCCATGTTGTTCTAAAGGTGGTCTTTAGTCGATCATCTAGATGTATGAGAATTTGATTATAACCTAAAAGTTTATCCAGAAAAGACATTAACTCTGAGCCTCCAACTGATTGCAATATCTGTTCCATATGAGGCAATGGAAAGTTGTCCTTCTGATAAGCTTTGTTGAGATTGCGAAAGTCTATACAAATTAGAATATCACCATTCTTTTTCTTGACTAGAACTAGGTTAGAAAGCCAACTTGAATGTCTGACAGGAAAAATTATTTTTCCCTTGAGAAGTTTATTCAATTCAAATTTGTTTTGATTTTCTAAATTTGGGTGAATCTTTCTCAACTTCTGTTGTATAGGCTTTTTGTCGGATATCATAGGAATGGTTTGTTGAATAATAGAAGTATCATATGTTTTAAGATATTCATAATTCCAAGCAAAAACATTTTTTTATTTCTTCAACAAATGAATAAAGGCTAATATTTCATTGGATGTAAGACCAATACCCAGATTAATATTTTGAGGTTTAAGGTGTTGGAAATAATACTGAGAGGGGGGGGGTGAATCAGTATTATTAGATCAATAATTTGTTTTTTAAAACTGATTTGTATACTCTAATTCAACTAAGTGAACTAGCGTGTATACGCATTTGTACTTAAGGCAACCATCGTATATGCAGAGATCTTTTGATTTACCCAAATTATCATGCATTAAACTTTAACTAGTATATCAGGAATTCATTAGACAGTGCAATAAAAGCAGAATAAAGCATCACATATAAGAAACATATATGAACACCAAGATATAAGGTGGAAACCCAATGTGGGTGAAAACCACCTACTGCTATTGTCTCTGTCTTCGTTTAATAATAAGAAAATCTGTTTACAATTTTTGTACTGGTGCAGACTTATACCAGTGCACAGGCTTCTACCTGCAGAAGGCTACAACCTTCTCTCATTCTCCAGCTTCTAGTGGAAGGGAGATACAACCCCCTAGCTCTTGTACTAGACGATATGTTTACTAGTACATAGGTGCCGACCTACAGAAGGCTACGACCTTATTTCTTCCTCCAGGGGCCATGTTTCACAAATTTTAAAACTAGATCTATCCACAACATTATAACTTCAATTCAATCATTAAATACATCTGCATCAACCAATCACTGAAACTCAAACATCAATTTTTGAATAAATCCCTTTGACATTCAATATGATATTGTCACCAGAATACACTCACCAAAACCCAAACCAGAACCCAGAACTTTGCAACAAGAAATAGAAACAACTGAAACCTACTTTATAAGGTAGACGCTACTTCCATGTGTCGAACCTGCGTGTGTACGCACTTTTACCAAAGCGAACCATCGTACAAATATACAAATCAAATTTATGATGTATACGCTCCTTTTCTAAAGTGAACCTGCTTGCAGATCTGTAAATGATGATCTAAACATTACAACTATTCCAGACTTTATTCATACCCAGATCATCACATTTACTGACTACAACATGCGCCAGTTATTCAGATACATGATCAAACCAGATAAAGATAATTCATTTCAAGCCTTAAGATCCCGATACATCATTAGATCTTTTCCTTCATCAAATGCTAAGTTTCATCCTTGGTGCAGATCAAGCACAACACCATAAGCCAATAACCTGCATATTAGATCTCACACTTCATCAAATATTCGATACTTGCACACATTGGCCTAATGATCTTCTCCTCCTTTTATAGTTTTAGGCCTTACTCAATACCATGGACCAAAACCACTTAGGACCAATACCTTAGACCAAATACCTAGGGTCAATACCTCGGACCAGATACCTTGGATCAATACCATGGATTAAAATACCATGGACCAAATACCTTGGACCAAAAACTTAGTTTTCCAAGATAAACACACTTTTCCTTTTGTGAAAGTGCGTGTGTACATATACGCGACTTATATACAGTGAACTTGTGTGTATACACAACTTGGTCAATGGTGAACCTGCATATACCTCTCTTTCTTCATTATGTGAAGATTGATCTGTAATTCTTTGATGTTAACCTGTTGTACTGTGATCTATCATCTGAGAGAGTTGTCATTGTATATTACTTCTGAACTGGTTCCTGCATTTTGTCACATATGATATATCTTCTATAGATTCATCTAGTTACCATATACAAGTGAGTTGTTTTGCTACAAGTGGGTTTCCATCATGTACAACACATACATTATAGTGCCAACAATCTCCCCCTTTGGACTTGATGGCAACAACAACACAAAGTCACTCCCCCCCTTTGACATTAAGGGCAAAGGGCTAACCAAAATGACGAATTTCAATAGCTGAATATTGATCATGCTCCCCCTAGGCACATGCTGAATTCTTTGATTGAACTCCCCTTTGTTCATGCTGAGATGTACTGTATCATCCTTGCCCCCCCTGAGCACATGCAGAGTATGCAAATATTTTCAAGAAAATATAACATGACTCTATAACTCAACTGAGTGAGTTTGACCTCCTTATCACCAATGACTCATACATACATCCATTCTCCCAACCAAGTGGTGATGTAACAAACTTGAATCATCCACCCAACCAAGTGGGGATATACCAATTGTTTATACATGACTGAAATATAGAAATTACTACATTATCCTTCTTATGCATAGTGGGGGTACAAATTACATCATATGACCAAAAGGGACATATCAAAAGACTACAACATACAGAGACAAATTATTACATCATGGGTCTTGATATGACCTTTACATTGAATGATATACATGATATTTATAACAGAGACCAAAAATCTAAACAAGACCATGATAGTCACTGGAAACTATCATACACCATGTATGGTCTGCTCCATAAGCATCTGTGAACAACATCCAGACCATCAACCTATATATGTCCATGAAAAGGAATCACCTGAATCAAAAAAACTATGCAGATCTATACCAACATCTTCTAAGATAATGCCAACAATACATTATTAGAAGCATATGCTCCCCCCTGAACCTATGCTAGATGTTCATTGTCAGATCTGATCATTACATATATTAGAAGAATTATCAAGGCACCATCATCAATCATATACATCAAGTTATCAACAAATTATGAGAACCAACGTATTTCCACATGTCATCAGCAGATTATAACCATCATAAAATAGAGCAGATAATTCATTGAACCATATCAGACCCCTTTCTCATGAGTCTAGCCCACTGCTTTTCCTCAAACCAGCATATACGTGACTGTTCCCACAGAAACTAGTGTATGTACGTGACTACACTTCATGAAAATCGTGTATAACAACCATTCTCAAAAAATGGATTTTAACAGTAGGATGATGTAGCAACTACTCCCAGCTTTTGTCTGAGATATTCAAATGTCTCTCTGGGCAGTGGTTTAGTGAATATATCAACAACCTGTTCTTTTGAGGGAACATACTCCAATTTGACCTTTTGTTCAAGCACTTGTTCATGTAGAAAATGATATTTGATGGGTATGTGCATGTTCTTCGAGTGCATGACTAGATTCTTTGAAATACTTATGGCACTTGTATTATCACATAGAATGGAGATGGGTGGATTACATGTGATCTGAATGTCTTGCAATGTTTGCATCATCCAAAGTAGTTGTGTGCAGCAAGATGCAACAACCACATATTTTGCTTTAGCTGTAGACAATGCAATTGAACTTTGTTTCTTGCTGAACCAAGACACTAACCTGGAACCCATATAGAATGCACCAAAACTTGTGCTTTTTTTGTCATTAATACTTCTTGCCAAATCTACATCTATATATGCATGAAGAGTAAGATATGTATTGCTAGGATACCATAAACCAAAGTTTTGCGTTCCTTCAAGATATTTGAAAATCCTTTTGACTGCATGAAGGTGTGATTCCTTTGGATTTTCTTGGAATCTTCCAACTATTCCTACTGCATGCATGATGTCAGGTCGGGTACTTGTTAGATAAAACAGACTGCCAATCACGGATCTGTAAATTGGTTGATGTATTGTTGTTTATTCATCATTTGCGTTGACACTGCATCCTGTTACCATTGGGGTACATACTGGTTTAGAATCTTCCATGCCATACTTTTTCAAGATCTGTTTGAGATATTTGGTTTGTGACAGAATAATACCATCTTTATTTTGTTGAACTTGTAGACCAAGAAAATAGGTAAGCTCACCAAGAAAGGGCATTTCAAATTCTTGCTGCATTATTGAAGCAAAATTCTGATTCATGGATTCTTCATTGCTACCAAAAACGATGTCATCAACATAAACAACAATTATTAGCAATTCATCAGCGTCAATATTTGTATATAGATTGCTATCTGTTGACCCCTTTGAAAATCCCTGTTGGTGGAGATATTTGTCAAGATGATAGTACCAGGTCCTTGGAGCCTGTTTTAGACCATCGAGAGCCTTTCTGAGTCTGCATGCAAGTTTTGCATCATTTCCAAGAATGAATCATTCTGGTTGTTCAATATAGACTTCTTCTTCTAAGTCTCCATTAAGAAAGGCAGATTTTACATCCATTTGGTATACTTTGAATTTATGAAAACTAGAAAGAGCAAGAAACATTCTTATGGATTCAAGTCTAGCAATAGGTGAAAAAGTTTCTTCAAAATATATACCTTCTTGTTGAGCATATCCTTTACTAACAAGTTTGGCCTTGTTTCTCATAACTTCTCCATTTTCATTCAACTTGTTTTTGAATATCCATTCAGTTCCTATGTTATTTTTATCATGAGGTCTATGAAATAATTCCCAAGTATTATTCTTTTCAATTTGCTCAAGTTCTTCATTCATGGCCTTGACCCAACATTCATCTTTGCATGCTTCATTTACATTTTGAGGTTTGGTGGAAGATAATAATGCTAGATAGTGTGAGGCTTCTGTAATAGTTCTTCTTGTCTACACACCTACCCCTTTTTCCCCTAAATTTGAGTTTTTGGATGATTTTTCTAAACATACCTGGAAAAAGTCTTTTCTTCTACTGTTATCTCTTCTTTTGGTGTTTCATTGGTTTCTTCTTCAGATTCAGTGTGATTTGATGTTGGAAAATAATGCTCATCTTCTTCATTGTCATAATCTTCAGCTTTTATCTGTTTTGGATTTTTGCATGCTTCATCAACCACAACATCAATACTTTCAATAATTTTCCCAAGTCTTTTATTATAACATTTATATCTTTTACTTCGGGAAGAGTAGCCAAGAAGAATACCTTCATCTACTCTGCATTTAAACTTACCAAGTTTTTCATCGGTCCTTTTGATGTAACATTTGCTTCCAAAGACTTTGAAGAATTTTACGGTAGGAGTCTTACCATACCAAAGTTCATGTGGAGTTTTAGTGATGTTTACCCGAACATTTTCTTGATTGAGAATAGTGACAACAATGAATGAAACTTCACCCTAGAAGGTTGCAAGAGTTCCAGATTCATCTAGCATAACTCGAGCCATTTGTTGAAAAGTTCTATTCATCCTTTCTACCACTCCATTTTGCTGAGGAGTCCTTGGGGTGGAGAATTGCGTTTTTATTCCATGTTGTTCACAAAAGTCAAAGAATTCATTTGAGGTAAATTCCCCTCCTTGATCAGATCTGAGGCATTTTATTTTGTGATCTGATTCATTTTCAACCAAAGCTTTGAAGGCTTTCAACTTTTCAAATGCTTCATCTTTATGCTTTAGAAGACCTATCCAACACATTCTGGAAAAGTCATTAATGAATAATATAAAGTATTCTTCTCCACGATGTGACTTTTTCCTTGATGGTCCACATAAATTACTATGAAAAAGTTCAAGAGGCTTACTAGCTGACCCTTCCTTTTCAATGAAGTGAGATTTGGTTTGCTTACTGAATTGCCATGATTTTCATATTGTATTTTCAGGAATGCTGATATTAGGAAGATCAAAAACATCTTGGAATCTGCATGCTTTTCTTATTTGAGAAAAGCTTAGATGCCCCAATCTTTTGTGCCATAGCCAGTGTTCATCATTTTTTCTTAGATAACATTGTTGTTGTCCTCCCTTGAGTATGTATAAGTTGTTTGGAGTTATTGTACCTTTGATCACGGTTTCTCCTGTATCAATCTCATGAACAACACATCCGTTTGATCGAAATACCACTTCATTTCCTTGATCGCACATGTGACTGACACTCAATAGGTTATGCTTTAGACCATCAACATACATAACATTCCCAGCTTTAACCTTTTCTTTCAAGAAAACATAGCCTTTACCTTTTATGAGAGTAGGAGTGTCGTTTCCAAATGAGACATTCTTTTTCTTTAATAACGCCACATTATATGAGTGAAGTTTTTCTTTGTCACCTGTCATGTGTTTTGAGCATCCACTGTCAATATACCACTAATTTTCTTGTCCTTTAGCACACAAGGCTATACCACATCTTTCTGTTTGCATTTCTTTCTTCCTCCATATTTTGGGTTTTAATGGACTTTGCTCCTTTTGAGATATTTTTCGAAATTTACTCTTGCATTCAGATTCTTCATGGCTGAAGTTGTTACAGATTGAGCATTCTATTTCATTTTCAAGAAGAGAAAAGTTATTGCAGGAATTTTTCTTGATACTTATCACATTTCTTTGATTTCGTGCTTCTCTAGTCATGATGGTCTTGTAAGCAACACATTGAGCAACTTTGTGTCCAAAGTTATGACATGAAAAACATTGACCATTAAAGAAGTTCCTACGATTATAGAATCTACTAACTTGGTGATTGTAATTCCTATTGAGATTCATATTTGAAGCAAAATGAGTATGATTTACCTAAGGTTGGTTGTGGCTTCTGTTCATCCTTGAAGTAAATTGAGCCCGATTTACTTGGTGATCTTCTTTATGCCTTTGTTGACGATTGTCAAACTGTTCACTACTCTTTGTTGCATCAAGATAGCTTTTAGTGGAGGTTGACAACTTCTGTGATTGAGATGCTTCTTCAGTATATCCAAGCCATGTCTTTATCAGAGGAGAACACTGCACTTTGATAATTTCATTTAAGGTTTTTGGTCCTTTAAGATTGAGAGCTTTTGTTTTCTCAAGATCCTTTCTTAGACCCACAATTTCACATTCTAGTTTTTCATTGTGTTTTTCTCTTTCAGCAAGATAGTATGTCAAGGTATCTATAATCATATTCTTTTAGTCTAAATAGATTTTGAGTTTCGATATTTCTTCATAAAGGTCATCTTCATCTAAAGTATCCTAAAAATTATCATCTTCATAAGCCATCCGAAGTCTATAGTCATTACTATTTTCATCTTCATCACTATTGGATAAATCATCGCTATCTTCATGAGTATAGTAGTTCTTTTTACTTACACTTTGTTTTCTATTCCATTTTGCAGTTTCCTTCCCTTTATCATATTTATCTTTATGAGGACATTTGGCAGCATAATGACCAACCCTACCATAGGCAAAACATTTGAAAGGTAGTTTACCTCTGAATCTTCTGGAACCCTGTTGAAGCTTATTGACAAAGTTTGCTTCATCTTCTTCTTCTGAAATATGTTCTAATTCATTGAGTTCTTCTTTTCCTTTTGCTAAAAATTTAAATGCAGCTTCTCTCATATTTTATGGGCCTCCTTTTCTCACCTCAAAGGCAGTTAAGATTCCCTGAAGCTGTGTCATAGTAATAGTTTGTACATCCTGTTTTTCTTCTATGGAAAATACTTTGATTCAAATTTAGCAGAAAAAGATGTTAAAAATTTCTCAACTAAGGTAACTTCCTTTATCTCTTCACACAGATTCTTCATGCAATTAACAACCTCATCTACTTCATCATTGTGCATATTAAGAGTTTCATATTGAATTATGAGAGTTTGAAATTTAACACATTTTACCTAAGAGTCTCCTTCGTAGCTTAGAACAATTTTGTCCCATATTTCTTTGGCTGATTTCAGCTACATAACTTTGACCAACTCTGATTGTGACAAAATTCCCAATAATGTATTGATAGCCTTGGCATTGGTTTCATATTGCTTTTTACCTATCGTATCTGTAGGAATTGCTGATGGAAATGTATATCCTCCTTCCATGATTTCCTAGACATCTATTCCAAGTGATTGAAGATAGGCTATGGTTCTTATCTTCCAATAGACAAAGTTTCTCCCATCAAATATTGGCGGTCTGATGGATCCCCCACTTTCTTGATTACCCATGATGATGGATCTTCCTTCAAGCAATCAAGCTTCTTTTAAAGGATCTGCTCAGATACCAATTGTTGGAAATAATACTGAGAGAGGGGGTGAATCGATATCATCAGATCAATAATTTAATTTTCAAAACCGATTTGTATACACTACTTCAGCTAAGTGAACTAGCATGTATACACATTTGTACTTAAGGCAACCGATGTATATGAAAAGATATTTTGATTTACCCAAATTATCATGCATTGAACTTTAACCAGTATATCAAGAATTCATTAAATAGTGCAGTAAAAGTAGAATAAAAAATCACACATAAGAAACACACATGAACACCAATATATAAGGTGGAAACCCAATGTGGGTGAAAACCACCTATTGCTGTCGTCTCTATCTTCTTTTAATAATAAGAAAATCTATTTACAATTTTTGTACTGGTTCAGACTTATACTAGTGCATAGGCTTCTACCTGTAGAAGGCTACAACCTTCTCTTGTTCTCCAACTTCTACTGGAAAGGAGCTACAACCCCCTAGATCTTGTACTAGCCAATATGTTTACTAGTACATAGGTTCCGACCTACAGAAGGCTACAACCTTCTTTCTTCCTTCAGGGACCAAGTTTCATAAATTTTTAGATTGGATCCATCCACAACATTATAACTACAATTTAATCATTAAATACATCTGCATAAACCGATCACTGAAGCTCAAACATCACTTTCTGAATCAATCCCTTTGACAATCAATTTGATACTATCACCAGAATACAGTCACCAGAACCCTAACCAAAACCCAGAACTCAACAACAACAAATAGAAACAACTTAAACATACTTTATAAGGTATACGCTACTTCCATGTGTCGAACCTGCGTGTGTACGCACTTTTACCAAAGAGAACCAACTTACAGATCTACAAATCAAATTTATGATGTATATGCTACTTTGATATGCAGAACCAACATGTATACACTCCTTCTCTAAAGTGAACGTGCGTACAGATCTGTAAATGATGATTTAAGCATTACAACTATTCAAGACTTCAGTCATACCTAGATCATCACATTTACAGACTACAACATGCGCCAGTTATTCAGATACATGGTCAAACCACATAAAGATAATTCATTTCAAGCCTTAAGATCCTGATACACCATTAGACCTTATCCTTCATCAAACACTAAGGTTCATCCTTGGTTCAGATCAAGCACAACACCATAAGCCAATAACTTGCATATTAGATCTCACACTTCATCAATATTCGATACTTGCACTCATTGGCCTAATGATATTCTCCTCCTTTTATAGTCTTAGGCCTTACTCAATACCATGGACCAAAACCACTTCGGACCAATACCTCGGACCAAATACCTAGGGTCAATACCTTGGACAAGGTACCTTGGATCAATACCATGGACCAAATGCCTTGGACCAAAAACTTAGTTTTCCAAGGTATACACGCTTTTCCTTTTGTGAAAGTGTGTGTGTATGTATACGCGACTTGTATACAGTGAACCTGCATGTATACGCAACTTGGTCAATGGTGAACCTGCATATACCTCTCTTTCTTCATTCTGTGAAGACTGATCTATAGTTCTTTGTTGTTAACCTATTGTACTGCGATCTATCATCTGAGAGAGTTGTTATTGTATATTGCTTTTGAACTGATTCCTGCATTTTTCCACATCTTCCATGCACTCTGTCATGTCTGATATATCTTCTATAGATTCATCTAGTTACCATATATAAGTGAGTTGTTCTGCTACAAGTGGGTTGCCATCAAGTACAACACATACATTATAATGCCAACATAAGGTCAGTTCCAAGATTAACTAATTCAAACATTAAAGTTGAACTTTGAAGCTTCAAGTTATAGGTTTCTTGAATTTGTCCTTAAGATTATACAATCTTCCAGCTTAACCAAAAATTGAGGTATGGGATTTACACTTGTTTCTTGGTTAAGATGGCTATCGTGCGGATCTTCATCTATTATCTGGTCATCATAAGAGCCTTCGAATTTTAGAAAATTTATGATATCCGGATCATTATTGAAAACTCACCAATTGGTGATTTTATCGAGAATAGAAGGCCTAAAAATTACTTCTATAGAAAATTGATTAAGACTATAATCTCCTGGTGGTATGAGCTTAGATGCAACGTTAGCCAAACGATCGACACTTGCATGTTGAAGTCTTGGAATTGGGGAAATGTTAAATGCTAAGAAATGTTAGGTGAGGTCCTGGACTAATGATTAATAATGTTTCAAATGTCTATAAAGAAAATGAATAATATTCTTCACCTGTTTGATTAAAATTTCTGAATTTCCTTGTTAGCGCTTGAAATTTCACCTCAGGCTGAAAAAGGAAAACCTCAAGGCAACATCAAACCATTTAGCCTCGTAGCTAGCCCTACGGGGCAGGAGAAGGCTATCTCCGGTCAATCTCAGTAAAATCTTCAATGGATGAGATGACCAATAGGGTAACACTGATTTTAGGCTAGTAAACTGATCAAAAGGGTTGATTTGGGGTTTTTAGGGTTTTTGGTGGCAAATTGAGGGAATGGCAATTTTGGGTGCGGGGATTGGACACAGTTTCTGCAGGGGGTTCTTTGGGGCGAGGTAGGAGACAATATTGATGCCTTTGATTGAGGTAGATGATTAATGATAGGTGAGGAGTTAAGGAGAGAAAACAATAACTTTGAATTCTCCTTAAAAAGTAGAAAACATTGAAATTAAACAAACTTAAAAGCAGAGCATGACAGTCATGAATTCTTACTTTAACACTTCGTTTTCTTAATGTGCAGAAGGAAAAGAAAGGAAATGATTCACCTAACACACTTACAGGTACATAGAGAAACACACCATCAATACATGTA